>VANL01000928.1:0-20353 GCA_006352455.1 Brachionus sp. 'Tiscar'
TTTTCGATCATGGTTTTTAGCCTCTCCGATTTTGAACGGAGTAATTTTGCCTTTAGGTCTGATCTTTCCTTAATTTTCGTCCAGGTTTCATTGCTTATCCACTCCCTTCTGGATCCACTCTGATATGCAAGAGTGGCATCTGCTGCATTACAGTAGGCTTGCTTGATGACATTCCACTTCTCCTGTAGATTTACAATCTCATTTGCTGGACTACACTCACGAAAATTCGCTCTTAACTTTTCGCAGTATTCCTTCTTTACTTTCGGGCATTTTAGGTAATTTAAATTGTAATTCTTTTTATTCCTGTGTTGCCCATACGCTTTCCTTAATTTGAGCTGTATCGATCCGACAACTAGTGAGTGATCTGAATAGACGTCTGCACCTCTAAATACCCGGACATCTTTCAATGATCCTCTCCATCTTTTACTTACGGCTATATGATCGATTTGGCTGACTGATCTTCCCACAGGTGATCGCCAAGTAAGTTTGTGGATATCCTTATGCTCAAACAGTGTTCCTCCAATAACAAGACCACTTTCTAGGCAAAAATCGATAAATTTTTCTCCATTTTCGTTCATGGTTACTCAACCGTGTGAACCTATCACTGACTCAAAACCTTTATTTTTGCTTACCACCACCGCATTCATATCACCCATCACAATTAGAACATCGTGGCGAGGGACCTCTTCTACGATTTTTCGTAATCCATCGTAAAAGATTTCTTTCTCTTCAATGCTAGCTACGTTGGTCGGTGCATAACATTGTATTATTGTAATTTTACAATGCATTCCTTGAAAACGTGCGGTGATCATCCGTTCGTTTATCGGGTTCCATGACAGCAAGGATCTTGCGGCGAATTTTGATAACATTATTGCAACACCATGAACATGACTGCCATCTTGAGGCATTCCGGAGTATAGTATTGATACTCCGTCCTTGTTGACGCTTCGACCTCATTCAGTCCAACGGGACTCGCTTACTCCGAGGATATCAAGTCGGTATTTTGACATGACGTCGATTACTTGAGCTGATTTAGATGTTTCCCACATGGTTCTCACGTTCCATGTGCCGATTCGTATAGGGTTTTTCGCGTTAAGAAATTTCGGAATCGGAGTACGACCCTCCTCACGGCTTTCAGCCATACTCGTCAAATTAACCAAAAGGTCCCGTCCTTTCTCAACGCTAGTTTTTTGGTTTTGCGTTTCGGTTTCTTTAGCAATTTAGTTGACATGATGGGAATGCTAGCCCCAAGCATGTTTTGTGCTGACGTTTGTCCTCTTGCCTTAATCGTTCGACTAGATCTAAGACTTTCGACAAGACTCAAGCTCTTTCACCACGTCAAGGTTCCAGCACAGAGAAGAGCTATGCAGTTTTTAATAGCGATAAAATATTTGAACTATTATTTTTCGTCAAAGACAAGAACATCGTTTTAGTCATTTTAAGCTTTTCAACTAAAATTAAGTTTTTAAGCTTGGTAATTCTCAAATTATAAGAGAAAAATGAAGTTATTATCTCAAAATTATATTTAATATGAATGAAAAATACAGTTTTTTAAACTGATTTCTCAAAAAATTTGTTTAAATTATATAAGATGAATTCATTGAAATAAAATATAGAATTTTTTTTTTAATTTTATGCAGTAACTTTAATTTTAAAAACAAATCAATTATTGTCCAAACCGAAAAGGAAAAAGTCTCTCGTCCTTAATTTTGAATATCGACGACTAACAAAATGTTTAGCCAAGCCAAATTATAAATACATTTTAACTATATCAATTTCATTGTTAAACTAAGTAGAAAATTTCCAAAGAAAGAAGTTTTTAATGATAGATTATCGAATTCAAGATGTTATTTTAATTTTTTTAAATTAAGTTTTTATTTTAGTTGGTAGTTTATTAATAAAATTTATTTTTAATTTGACAAAAATTGATACACAACTAAATTAATGTTGAAGAGTTAACACTAGAAAGCCCGGCTGATTTATTACAAAAATTTCTAATTAAAATTTCAAGAATAATAAATAAAATTTATTTAAAAATTAAAAATGTTTTTAAATTTTTACAATTTTATTTTTAGTTTCTTTGAGTAATTTCTTAAAACTTTATATTTTTGAGATAAAATTCAAGTTTAAATTTATTAAAAAGGGGTTTAAAAAACCTCTCGGGCTTTCTAGTGTTAAATTTACTTTTTTAATATTTTCTTTACAATTTATTAATATCAAAAATAACTTTAAATCTAACCAGTTAATATTTGGAAAGTAAAATTTTGAAATTTATCCTTTAATTGATCAATATTCTCTAGGTGATCGATTTTTAAATATTTAAGATTTCTCATTTCGGTTAAAATGCTGCTGATATTTAAATAGCTAATTGAGTTGGATTGAATGTTCAAATCTTCAAGTTTAGTTAAATTCTTTAACAAATTTTCATCAATAAAATTCAGACTACATCTTGACAAATCTAATATTTTTAAATTGTTAACTTGTGATGTAATCAATGAATAGTTTGTTTGTTCAAGTGAGTTTCCTTGAAGTATTAAAATTTCTAAGTTAGGCAATTCTTGGCTGAAATTTCCGATGTTGTTATTAGCTAAATGCAAATACATAATATTGTAATTTAAAAAAAAATCAATTTTTTTTATTCTATTATTAGTAATGTCCAATTTGATTAGATTTTTAAGATTTTTGAATGAGTCTGGATGTATTGATTCCAGTTTATTTGAGAAAAGAAACAATTCTTTCAAATTTATTAGATTACCGAATGTATTTTTATCAATTGTCTCTATTGAGTTGCATGCTAGATTCAAAATTTCTAAGTTAATCAAACCATTAAAGACACCACCGTAAATTTTTTCCAATTGATTATAATCTATGTAAAAATTAATCAAACTTGAACTGTTAAAAATTTCATGTAAAAGTGAAATGTTATTTTCTGAAATTCTAAGAGTTTTCAATTTTATAACAAAAGCAAAACTGTCATTCTCGATTTTTGAAATAAGATTTTTTTCTAAATATAATTCGCTTAAAGAAATGATTCCAAAAAAAATGTATTGATGCAATGTAGTCAATTTATTACCACGTAGGTTTAAATCTGTCAAGTTACCCAAATCCTCGAAAGTATTATTTTCTATAAAAGAAATTAAATTAAAACCTAAATTAAGATGAGTAAGTGAAATTAATCCCTTAAAAAACTGTTTATTTAAATAGATTAATTGATTTTTTTTTAAATTCAGTTTTAATAATTTCAATGAAAATAAAAAGGTTCCATTTTCAATATTTGAAATATTATTGTTTTCTAAATGAAGCTCTTTGAGACTGTTAACATTTGAAATATTTGGAACTGTATTTAATTTGTTTTTATTCAATGAAATGAATATTAAGTTTTTTAAATTTTGAAATAATTCATTTTCAATTGAATTTAAAAAATTATCATCAAGATATAAATGTTGAAGATTTAAAAGATTTTTAAAAACTAAAACAGGAATTCTGCTTAAATTATTCTTATTTAAATTTAATGTTTGTAATTTTTCTAATTGACTAAATGATCCGAGCTCAATTTTATGAAGTTGGTTATTTGCTAAACTTAATTTAATTACTTGTCTTAAATTATGAAATGAAAATTTGTTAACTTGACAAATTTGGTTAGATGAAATATTCAGATTAGTTAAGCCAGACATATTCTTAAATGAAAATGGCTCTATGTAACAGATATTTCTATTGTTTAGATTCAATTCATTATTTGTTATTTCATTATTGAATGTTTGCACTTGTGAAGATGTTAATATATATCCATTTTCTAGATGAAAAAATAAAATGAATTTTCCTTTTAATTTTAGTGCCCTTTGGAAAATACCGTAGCAATCAAAAAGACAGTTTTTATCATTATTAATTCTTCTTTGCCAAAAAATATGTTCAGAATTATCAGCGAATGAATTGATGTTGAAGTACATCTCACATTTGTTATTACTATATTTTAATTTTCGGCATAACATATTATGATTACATATTTTAAAGCTATTAAGAAATTTAGTTATAAGGCTATTAAGAAATTTAATATTTAATGAACCCTTCGAAGTCAGTGAATTTCTGATATATATTGAATCTTAAAAAAAAAGTTTTAATTATATTTTATTAATAAAATTTTAAACTAGTAATCAACTAAAAGTAGGAAAATGTTTGATTTGATTCATATTTTTCTACCAAATGTTTATTACTTTTTTTACTTTTTGTTTAGCCTAATACTTATTATTAATCAAAAAACTATTCATAAAATTAATCTTAACTAATTACCTGTATTCTCTGGAGTTTGGAGCGTTAACTTGAGAGTATAAAACAGTAAAAAGAAAAACATTTTCTTATCAATTAGAATTTAATATCAAAAAACAAATTTTCAAATTTAAAATTAACTTCTATTTATATATGATTTTGGAAAGAGTTTTAGGAAATCGGTAAATTCTGTTATCAGTAAAAATTATATTAAATAATCTAAAGTTTAATTAAATTTTTAAAAAGAAAAAAATATTAACTGTGAATATATTAAACAACCTAACAACAATTTCCTCAAAAATGTTAAGCCTCAAAAATCAAAAATAATAAATTTTTTAGATTTTTAATATATTTTTTATTGAATAAATAAAAATTTTCTAGGCACATAAAAGTTTATAATTAAAACTTTTTAAAATCATTATTTTGAAATAAATTTTTTTCATTATTTTTAGTTTTCAATAGTCAAATATGTCGCTTTGCTTGGCGCTTTTTAAAAGAAAATCTTAAATTCCCAACCTCAATTTAAAAATTGAAAATTAAATATCTAATCGACCAATTATTGACAAAATCTCATATTTTATTGTCTGATTATTGACATTTTTTTTGTGATAGATCATCTATTACTGGCAACATATAAACCACTTGAAATTATCTTTAATTCGAAAAATAGCAAGTACAATTTACCAATTTTTTAGAGCAACTTCCAAAAAAAATCCTACAAAATTTTACTCTAATTTTAAATATTTTTTGTATAAAATATTCTAATTTAGTTTTTTTAACACTCAAAGACCACAATTTTTTTTGTACATAAATTTACCTTAATTCTTAAAATATTTTGAAAAAAGTACATGAATGTAATTATAGGTGTTTTTTATTAATTTTGTTTTTATTTAAAAAAGGTACTTCAAAATAAGTAAAAACTCGTCTCATTTTTAAGCGTTATTTAAAGATTCTTTGAAGGTTTCAGGACGCTTTTTCTTCAAAAATTCTTTAGAGAATGATCTTTAGAATTTCAGTATTTATTCTTTAAAGATAATTATAAAAAAAACTTTAAAACTTCTATAAACAGTTAGAGATTTTTTAATCAATTTTTAATAATTTCTAGTTGTTTTATGCATTGACTAAGTTTTAGCATATTTATTTAATTAAATGAGTTTAGCGATACGTAAAATTGGATCAAATTAAAACAAATTTTCAATATAGAGTCAAAGTAAAAATTACCAAAGCTTAATCATATTTTTATTTTCAATTAAAAAAAATTCTTGCATCAGAGAAATCACCGGCGAATTTTTCGATATTTTTATAGTTTTAAGAAAGCTGAAAATCACATTTGTTATTTTTTAATACAAAAAATTATCTCAATGGCTTGTGTAATTTAACTTTAAATATTAAAAAAATCAGTAGATATTTTTTCCTTTTATTTTTTCCTATTTACCTGAATCAAAATAAAATAAATGCTTTAAAGTATTTTAAAAAATGAATTCTTTTTAATTCTATTAAATTTTAAATTTTATTTTACATTTTAAATAAAAAGTAGATGTAGTATAGCTGATGAACTCGATGCAGTCCAGATGGAAAAGGAGATGGGCTTCCTCTATTATTTGCTTGGATAAAAAAAAGCAAAATTTAAAATGTATAAATTTTAAATGTTATCATATTATTTTGAAAGGATATCTGAAAAATAATAACCCGCTTTTTCTGACTAAAATGCACTCCTGGTAGTATTTTTAAAATAAAATTTTAGTCAAAATCAATAATATGTAAAAAAATTTACTTTTCTTTTCTTTAAAAAAAAATAAAAAATTTTTCAAAAATTTTAATCGTGTTTTTTTATGCTTTTAAAAATTTTTATATCCAAAGATAAAAAAAAATTCAATTTTTAGGTAAAAAATAAATTTCTTTAAACTAGAATTAAGCTTTACTATAAGTTTAGAAGACAATTTTTAGTTAAGAAATAAATATTTTTTTGTTTTTATTCAATTAAAGAGAATCAAGTTAAAAGCTTAAAAGACAGATCAAAAGTTAATAAGACAAATTTTGGATTTTGAATATTTATTTATACTTCGCTCAGGCTAGAGTTGATTACTATATCAGATTTTCCGTCAAATAAGAGAAAACTTAATATATTTAATAGATTTTCTTAATAAGAATTGCAAAAAAGTTAAGCTGTTTTTACTATTTGTGAATTGTTGCTTAGCTTTAGTAGCAGTTTTATTTATTCAGCGATATTTCCTATTTGTATTTCATCATATCGGTATCTGGTACTGAAATATTAAGTAATATTTAAGATTTTTTATCTAAAAAAGATACATTGATGTCAAATCTATTTAAAATGTTAGCAATATATGAATATACTCCTATTTTAGAATTTGATCAAATTTATCTTAAAAGATTCATTAATTTTTTTTTTCAAAATTCAAATTTTAAATACATGCATACACAAAACATATAAGATACGTGTTTAAATATAATTGCATATATAATTAAAGATAATTATGAAAATGAAAAATACTTAAAATTCATTTGTAAAGGAAATTAATAAGTAAAATAATTTTATTCCAAAATTTAAAAGTTAAAATTTTTAAAATGGAATGGTATTCTGGAGACATAGGTGCCGGTATTGCAGAGTCCAAAACAAAACAATTAATTTTTTTGGTTTACATTTTCGGTAAAATATAAATCCTTACTTTTTAAAAATCAAATAATAAAAAAATGATAAATCTAGATTCTAAAAACGAATCCAATACTCAAATATGGACTAATGAAATTTTTGTTAAAAACTGTAAAGAAAACTGCATTTCTATTAAACTTGATTCAGAGTCTCAAACATGTTCTTTTTTTAAGCAAATATGTAAATATTTTAAACATTAATTTTTAGTTCCATCAATTGAATTAAAAAATATTAGATCCTGTAACTGAGTATCCTACTACATATTTTATTGGATTGGATGGAAAGCCACTTGAGCTCGTTTCAGGCCTAGTCTCTGAAGATGAGTTCATTGCAAAGTTCAATAAAGCAATTGAAGTATTTAAAAACAACTATTTGTTGCTTATTAATTTATCAATTCTAAATAAAGGCTCATAATTTAGTAAGAAAAGCAGAATCTAACCCAAATCAAACTCCAACTACTTCTGATCCTGAAACAAAAACATCCAGTTCGTCGAATGAAACATCATCAACAGAAACAGAACAGAAAAGCAGCATTGACGAAAGAGTTGCTAAGTAATTTTTATATATTATTTAGATAGATGAATTTAATATTATAAAGGGCTAAAGAGAAGTTAAAAGAGATTCAAGAAAAAAAGCGTACTGAAGAAGAGGAAAAAGAGAAAAATAGTGAAATGGAACGACGTAAATTAGGACAAGAAATTTTGAAAGCTAAACGAGAGAAGGAGGAGCAAGAACTTAGAAAAATTGCTGAAGAAAAAAGAAAAGAAAAACTTGATGATGAGTTGGCAAAAAAGCGTATTTTGGAAAAAATTCGTCAGGATCGAGAGGAAAAGCAAAAAAAATATGCGCAAGAAAAAAATCAAGCTGAAAAGGCAATTGAAGAAGAGCGTCATCGATTGGAACAGCAAAAAGCGATGCAAAAACAAGCTGAAGTAGCCCGAAATAGTAGCATAGCTAGAATTCAATTTAGATTTGTGGATGGTTTATGTATAAGCAATCAGTTTGATTCTGATCAAATTTTATCTGATGCCCAAGATTTTGTCACTCAAGTACGAAAATACAATATTTTTTTTCTTATTAAATTTTTTTGTTAAAGAAATTGGCTGAAGCAAATGAAAATACTTCATTCTCAATGCATACTACATTTCCAAAAAGAAAATTTACCCAAAATGACATGTCGAGCACTTTTAGAGATTTGAATTTGACACCCTCGGCAACTATTCTAATAATTCCAGTAATAATTTATAATTCTAGAATAAATTTTTTTTAACTTATTATTTTCTAGGTAGATAAACAAACGTCTTTGTTGCCTAGTTTGTCACCAAGTTCAACAACAAGTCCATTAACAACAATAGGGACATTTGCAAGCGATTTTTTTTCTCTATTTTATTCTATTTTGAGCACAATGTGGGGAGTGGTGACTTCTATGATTGGTTTCGGTCCAAGTCGACCAGAAACTCAGAACAATTCAAACAACATAGAAAGGCAAAACAGAAATAATGTTCAATCTGAGTCGATTCAAAAGTATGTTTATCTTTATTCATATTTAAAATATATTTCAAAAATTTTGAATAGTTTAAGACTGAGGAACATAAATAACTCAAATAACAATGTAAGAAATTTGAATGATTTAAGGGATAGTGACGATGAAAATGCCACTTGGAATGGTAATTCTACTCAGCAAATGTGAACCACTCAAACAATTTTCACGAATATTTTATTTAAATTTTTGAAATTTTTAAATATTTTTTAAAATAAAATGAGATATTTAAATCGATCATTTTTTATAATTTGTTTTTTTTTTTAATTTGATAACAAAAAAATTAAAAGAAAAATAAATCAAATTTTTACATAATTAGTCATAGCGAAAAATTTTTAAAACTACCATCAGATCAGTAAATTTACTGAGTAAGTAAATTTTAAAATTGGTTAAAAAATATCAAATTTTAAATAAGAAAAGGTTATTTTGAAATTCTCTGTTAATTTGAGAGAGCAAATAAAGGCATACTTATCTAAAATTATACAGACTAAATTATTTTTTTTTTTTTTTTTAATAAAAAAAAAAATAATTTTCAGATTTTCGATACTTTAAATGAGGAAAAAAAATCTTAAAAAGAAGGTAAATTATATTTATTATTTTTGCATGATAAGAAGTCTTGAAATGGAATGAATTTCATGACCACTTGGTCATTATTAATGACAAACAGATTTAATTTTTTTTTCTTACTAGACAAAAATTTAGTTCAAAAAGAATATTTAAATTTTATTAAGAAAATATGAAATTTCAAAATTTTTAATATAAATTCAATAATAGGCTAGTTCGATAAAATATTGCTACTTTTTGCGTACTATTTTTTAATTGACTATTTCATACTTATTAGACTTGGTAGAGTTTTGTTTATGTTTTTGACTTTGACGATCGACTTGATTCTTGTAAAATAGCTCAACCATATAAGAATGGATATTTTTATATCAATAAATGACCGAAATCCATTCCTTAATTTCTGATGACACACTTTTTTTTCTTTTTATGATTTATTTAAAACGATTTATAAAGCTTTTAAAAAAGCATATTTTTCAAATTTTATTTAAAATGAATTTAAATTAAAACCTTGACTATTTGGCCAAAAATTTGTTAGTTTAAAAAATTTACAATCAATAAAAAAACAAAAAAATTTTGTTTCTAATGTTTTAAACAATTTTATTGTTTAATGGAGACTGTTCCATTCGACGAATTGTGTGTGTTAGATAATTATTTCTGAAAATATTACATAACTTTGATGTTTATCTAGCCAAGTGATTGCTTCAAAAACAAAATCTAATCAAATCGATTGAGTGTAAGAAAAGAAAAGCTACAAAGATAAAATTTAACCACGTAAACTCTTAAAATTCTAATATAAATGATAGTCTTTAATTTTCACAAAGCTCAATTTAGTTGTTTTAACTTTGTTCATTATTTTTAGCTCAACAATATCAAAATAAAATTGGATTATGATTTTTTTAAATTTAATTCCTATCTTAGTATTCTTAGAGGTAAATTAATACTTGTATTTTAGGAAAATGTAAAATTTTATTTTATGCTCAAGGGATTTTTAGCAAGTCTAAATGAAGTTACTGACGTGAGATATGCATCTCACGTGTATGAACCCGGGCTGCTAGAGCCAAAATTAGTAAACTATTAATTTTTACATTGATAAGAATAAATAAATAATTAAAAATATTTTTTATCAAGCAACTAAAACGGGAACCGTCGGAAGAAAAAAATATAGAATCAAAATCTGATCTAAAAGATTTTTTGATTGAGGGTGACATCTTGATTCAGTTTAACAGAAGTAAAAGAAATAAGCGAAAAATTGTCAATGAAATAAATCTAAAATTAAATCAGCCTACAAGATGGCCTCAGAGAATAATTCCTTTTGAATTTGCCACCAAATTTCGTAAGTTTGACTAAAAATTGATGGAAATTGAAATTGATATAATATGTTTTTTAGCTCAAGATATGATTTCTTTATTTCAACAAGCAGTTGATCATTGGCATCAGTATACATGCTTAAGATTTGAACCATTTGATCCAAATAAACACAGACAACACAGGAGCCGACTTTATGTAGAATTTTCTAATATGTAAAAAATTATCTATGCTAGATATCTTTAGCTTTTAAATTTTTTTTTGATAGATGCGGATCGCTAATCGGATATAACTTTGATAAAAGACAAAAATTATCCAAAACAAATGTTTACTTGGGCAGAGTTTGTTCGGTAATAGACTAATATTTTTTGAGAATAGTTTCTTTATTTTTCTTTATTAGCTAGGAAATATCATTCATGAACTTGGTCATGCAATTGGATTTCGTCATGAACAGAGTAGAAGTGGTAAGATTTCAATTATTCATTAAAAATTGTAAATTAATCAAACAATAATTTATTGTGCAATTCGAATGAAAATTAAATCAAATTTATTTCATTTAAAAAAACTTTATTTTGATTAATATATATAGAAGTTTCTTAATTTTAATTAAAAAAACAGATAGAGATGCACATATAAGAATAAATTTTAAAAATTTAAAACCTGATTTTGCTACACAGTATTATGCAATGACCGATTCTCAGCCTGGCTATTATGGAATTCCTTATGATCTATCAAGCATAATGCATTATGGAAGCGGTGGTGGAACAATAAGTGCATTGGATCAAAATAGAAACTTTCTAATGGGACAGCGTAAAGGACTTAGCTTTTTGGACATTCAAATGGCCAATTTAGCTTATAAGTGTCATGGTTAATTTAATTTAGAAATAAAAAATTTAATTACTAAAGTTAATTTATTAAAGAAAAATGTGATGAAATAATAGAATGTCAAAATGGTGGATTCATAGATCAATTTTGCAAATGTTTTTGTCCGGAAGGTACTGAAGGTACTTACTGTGAAAAAATCAAAAGTGATATTGATTGTAAGTTTTTTGTTTTTTAAATGTAGCAAAAAATTGTTTTATTTTAATTTGCCAGATAAGCAATTAGCAATCAAAGTAGAAGAACTAGAAGAAGCTATTAGCTGTAATTTTGGAGAAAATAATCTTTGCCAATGGACAAACGACAAAGCACGATCAACTCAAGACTGGATTTTCAACAGACCAGAATTGAATGGATTTACAGAAACCCAGCATTATTTTAGTAAAACCAAAGTCAAACTAGGTCCTCAAAATGGTGACAGATTCGGAAACAAAAGTAAGTTGAGCTATTAACGACAGTCGCTAATATAACACTGTATGAATGCTAAATTCATATTACTTGATATTATAACAATAAAAGGGGTAATAATAAACTTCATTTATCATTTTATTCATATTGATCTATAATATCAGAAGATAAGTATGAATAATAAGAATAATATCAGAAGTATAAAAAAAATTAATACATTAATCAATACAATAAATACATTAAGGATGAAAAAGGGTTACATTTTATAAGCAATAGCTAAATTGGTTACATAAATTTTTTAAAATTTATAACTTTAAATATTAGTTATCTATTTACTAGACCATAAAAAAGTTACTATAGCTAGTAGCCAGCTTAAGTAATATTCGTCACTTATTTTTCCATAGCTTGATCACAGAACGAAAATTTTTAAAAAAATTTTAATATTAAAAATATTAGCTTAAATAAAATTATTTTTAAATTATTTATTCATCTTTTGGAACTGAGATTAGATTAGATCTAAAATAAACCAACTCAATGTTTTTGATCGTATAGCATTAATTTTATATTAGATAACTTGTGAGTTGAATGATTTTAAAAAATGAATGATTTTCCATCAGTTAAAATATCATAGATCAAATAGCTAGTTTCATTCATTGACTTCAAATATTTGTCTTCTTAAAATAAAAAAAATTTTTTCTAAATTCAGTTCAATTCTCAGCATTAGAATATTATTTTCATCTAAAAAGCTTAAAATTTTTGTAAAAACTGAATAACAAATATTTTTTCAAAAAATAAAACTCAAAGCAAAATATCAAATTTAAATATTAAAATTCCACTAGAAAGTAGTTACATATACTTAAACAGTGTTCGAAAATCTGGGCCAAACTCAAATGCAATTTTATCATCACCTCCCATTACCGTAAATACACATTATCCTATCTGTTTAAAGTAATGTTCTAAAATTATTTTTAAAAACTTTTAAGAAACATTTTTTGTTTAGATTTTGGTATAATATGTATCAGAGTACAATTAATCACGGGTATTCGATTAAAATTGGCTCTTTGAATGTTTCACTACGTTTAGTAAATGGGAAATCCATTACAGTGTGGAAAAAAGAGGGTAATCAAGGGCTAGATTGGAAATACCAAGAACTAGATATTGTGTTAGAGCCCCCTGTTTCTTCTATTAATTTTGAGGCTCAGTTGGATGGAGTCAACTATGGAGATTTGTGCATTGACGATATTTCTTTGATAAAAGGAAAATGCAGAGAAGGTTAAAAAAGCATATTTAAATCAATGAATTTATTTTTTATTTTAATAATTTTAGAATTAATATTTGGAGACTGGTCCAATTGGTCTAATTGCAGTTCTAAATGTGGAAAAGGAACTCAAACTAGAACCAGATCTTGCTCATATTCAGATGGTACTAAAAATTTTGATCTCTGTTCCAAGATTAGCTCTGAAATCAGAGATTGTGTAGGCCAAAATTGTGATGAAATCAAAAGTGATACAAATAGATCTTTTTTTTCTTCCTGGTCTATATGGTCATCATGTACTGATGGCTGCTTTTCTTTTAAAAAAAGATATCGTACATGCATTAATTCCCATTTAGGAAATTGTGTGGGAAAAAAAACTGAGATATCAGTTTGTTCAAATTGTAAATCTAAGTCTAAAAGAAATATTTTGTACAAACAGTTGATTAAAATGTTCAAAAATAGTTCCGAAAGCGAAAATGATGGTACAAAGAGTTTTGTTGTATTATTAAATTTTATTAATTTCTCTCTAGAGGATTCATTGAGTGAATGGTCGGAATGGTCTTCTTGCTATGCAATGAAAAACGAATGTGACCCAGGAATTCAGATTAGAATTAAAACATGCTTGAAAAAACATTGTAAAGATGTGCCAAAAGAAGTAAGAAAATGTGAGGAATCAAATGATGCTGATTTGAGAAATTTTTGTTCAAATAATAGCACAAAATTAGGTAAATTCAGTAAGAAAATTTAAAAAAAAAATTTATCTTGAATAAGATTTCTCGCTAAATTTTGCCAACAAAAATTTGAATTCAAATTTAACACAAATCTTTAATGTAATTGACTTGAGCAAGTCGAGTAAACTCAAATCATTTGTGATTGATATTAATCAGTTGAAAAATAATGACAGAATAAATTTTACACTCTTTTCGTCAAAAAATTTAAATTCCAATAAAACATTATGTTTCCATATGTTTGTGGTGAATCAAATACAGCATGAAATTTCTTTTTTAAACTTACATTCTAATGAAAAATTTTATCGAAGAAAAATGAATGGTATATATATTGAATTGGTTAATTTAATATTTTTTAATATATAAAATTAAAATTAAAAAGATAAGAAATTGAATCATTTTTATCTCGAAATTTTTAAATCTGACACTGTTTCAAATTTGACAGCTGATGTCTTACTAGAATTAAAAAGAAAAATAATTCCCGGCCTAGATGGATTAACAGCACCAATATATTTTAAAAGTTTGTTCCTCTCCGAAGGAATTTGTTTGGAAAATTTAGAAGAAAAAATGTAATTTTAATTAATTAATCTATTAATTTAAATTTTTTTTTTAAACTCTATTTTCAAGTGACCACGCGAATGAAATCACTGTTGACATCGATTTTTCAGCTAATGAACAAATAGCAAATATATTCAATTGGGATATTCTCAACTCATTTGATAACAATGTAGCGAGATTTAGACAGACCAGTAATTTAATTTATTATATAAAAATTTATTTAAAAAATTTTTGTTCCTTGCTGATAATATAAGAATTAGGGAACAATTTTTTAGATTAACCATACTTTGAAAGTTAAAAACTTAAAAAGTTAAGAGTAACACTCACACTCAGTAGACTTAAAAAATTTTAAAATGAATTAAGAAATAATTAATTTTTAAAATTTAAAAATAAGAATTTTGTCAAACTAATTACAAAAAATATTCAGATAAAATTTACTACAAGTATGTAAAATTAGAAGATCAATCAAAATTTATTCGAATTTATTGTTACTTTGAATCAAAAATATAAATTAAATAATTTGAAATTTAAAAAAAATAAAATTGAAAATTCGGAAAATTTCTTTGTTTAATTACTAAAAGGAAATGCAAGATATTTCAATTTTCGTCCGATATGACGCCCAAATAGCCTGCATTGTTAATATTTAAAATTTAGATAATCAAGAAATTTCTCGAAAAGAATTCAGGCATAGACAATTAGAGTGCGGCCAGATTTAGAATTAAATTATTTATGTTTATTTTTTAGTCCCGAGCCTAAGCTTCTTTAGATTAAAAAAATATTTAAATCAGAATAAAGTTTGAAAAATATTAAAATCAAAATTTTAAAAATTAATTTTTTTTTAAATTCATACTTATATTTTTTAAGTGTACTGAGTGTGAGTGTTATACTTAATTTTTTAATTTTATAAGTGTAAGGGATGAGTGTGATTGCAGCACTCACGTTCACAATCAATACTCAACTATTTTTAAGAGTGAAAGTATTAACCAAGAAAATTCATGAAAAATATTTTCTCGTTTATTAAATCAAGAAAGTCTTTAATTTTCTAAAATATTAAAAGTTGGAAAAAATCTTGTTTACAATTATTTTGAAACTTAAAACGTCTAATTATTTTGTAAGACAAAACCATTTGATATAGATATTGATTAAACCAAAAGATTAAGAACTATGAATTCGAATCTATGAAAAAAATTTCTTTTTGAGCAGAGGAAGTATTAAATCATAAACAAGTCTTGTTGTCTTCGATCCTCTGCATTTATTTTCTAAAAACTTAGGATCATTAAATGTGTTTAAAAGATTTTTTCTTACTTATTTTTTTAATCCGCTGCTTTAAAATCCAAGTTATGAAACATTTATGTATAAAAAAAACAATTTTAAAATATAAGGGATATGGCGCAATCAGGTCTAAAATAGGACTTTTCAAATTTTTGAGCTTCTTCAAAATATTCAAACTGATAATTCCCACTATCATTCATATGCTCGATTGTATAAGACAAAGACTGTTTTAAATAATTTAAAAAATGAAGTATTAATTTATAATTCTAAACACATGAATTTTGATTTTTTACTTAAACAAATTTTAAAAAATAAATCTAATTTAATTTATGATATCATACATTTTTAAAAAATGAACTTATTAAAATATTATAGACTATGGACGATGCGGTGGAATTTTTGACTTAACCATTTCCAAAAAGATGACAATTTCAAGTCCTTCATATCCATATGAATATCCTACTAGTGCTAACTGTATCTACTTAATTAAGGTAGATTTTTGTAAAAAATTATATCATTAAATTATTTTTATTGATTTTTATTTAAAATTCAAGTCTCCTGTCGGAACAAAAATTCAGCTAAGAGTACTAGATCTAGATTTAAGAAAGACATCTCTTAATTTTTGTCTTGACAGTCTGGAACTTAGATATTATCATTTGGGTCAGCCTGGTCCGATTTATTGTGGAACATTTACACATCAAAATCAACTAGAGCTTATCAGTTATAAGAACATGGTGATGATCATTTTTAAAAGCGACTGGATTCAAGCTTCAAATAGGCGTGGTTTTAGACTGATTGCTCAATATGGTTTTTTTTAAGTTTTTATTTTTTCAAATTTTATCTAATGTAAATATAGTCTAAAAATAAAATTATCAAAATTCAATCTTAGCTGCTCTTTTTCAAACATAACGCCCTATAGACTAAAATTAATTTGAATCCATGGAGGATTAGAATTGCTTGTTGCTAGGCATTTTATTAAAATATTGTTGATTAAGTTTTCGTTTTGATTTTTTTTCAAACATAATATTATATTAATATCTTTGTTTGGTGTCTACTAGTTAGTGTAAATCAAATAGCTTACTAAAATGGGCAAAAAAGATAAAGGAAAGGGTAAAGGGAAAAAAGGCAAGGGAAAAAAAGAAAAAATCGAACCAGAACCCACTGAAGAACATGTTGATGAAAACACCAAGCAATTTTTTCTGTTTCAAATTAGAGATTTGGAAGAAAGGTTGAGCCGATATCAAACAAAATGTGATGATTTAGAATTGATTGCTAAAAAATATGAGACTCAATACGAAACATCAAATAATGACAAACGAGATATTGTCAGCAATTTAAAAAAAGAGATTGATAAAAAAAACGATGAAATTTTGGATTTGAATGATAAGCTGGTCGGGTTGCAGCAAGCCAAAGACTCGGAAAAGGAAGCATTTGACAAACAATTGACAGATTTGAGAACAGAATTTCAAGAAAATAAAGACATTCTCACTAACCAAAACAATACTCTGAGTAAATTTGAAAAATGTTTTTTTTTATTAATCAAGATTCGAATATTTCTCATAATATTTAGTGGCTAAATTGACAGCTCTTGAAGAGTTTAAGTCACATAAAGAAGAGCTTACCAAAAAACTTACTTCATTGGAAGAAGAAATAGTTTTTTTACACGAAGACCATCAAAATAAAATTAATGAGATCGAGAAAAAAGCAATCATTGATAAAGATCGGTAATTATAAATATTTGAAATTTAATTTTAATATTCTTTTTAAATAACTTTATATAGGCTTAAAAAAGAAATGATTGTGAAAGTTAGTCAAGTGGCGGCCGAGTTTAGACGAGTTTCAAACAAACAAATGGCTGATACGACTAAACGAACTATTAAAGAAAATGTATCGATTAACAATCAGCTACAAAAAATGTCAGAAAAAGTTATTGAAGCTTTAGAGGAAAATGATGAAAAAATAATTAAGGTTAGTTTTTTTTCATTTAAATTTTTAGATTATTTTTTCTTAAATTAAATCAATCTAGGAAAAAGTCTTTAAACAACAAATAGATCTTTTGGAAGATAATGAAAAAGAATTGGCCAAAAAAAATGTCAACAATCTTAAAATAATTCGGCTATTAACTGAAAAATGTCGCAGTCAAGAAGCAGTAATAAACGAACTTGAAGAAAAGTATAACGAGTTAAAGGAAGTTGATGTCAATAATTTGCAGTTGACCGAGAAAGTTTACAATTTAGAGTATTTTATTTTATCATAATTTAATTTTTTAATATTTATTGTCATTTTTTTTGAAGAAAGAAGCTTTCAGAATTTGAAGAAAATAATCAAAAATTAGATAAAAATCTTAAGTATGTTGAAAATGAATTACAACAAGCAAATAAGAATAAACTGAAGATTGAACGTGTTCTTAAGCAAGCTACGGATTCACTTGTTATCGCTCTATCAGTTATATAAATAAGAATATTTTTAATTTAATATTTCAATTTTAAATATTAGAAAAATGCTGTTTGTAAAGATAGCGAATGGAATGATGTCGAAAAACGAGACAATATGCTTGAAAATATGCTCGTTTTATTAAATAGCGCTGCTTCACTAGGATTTGGACCAAGTCCACAAGCTTTCAGTTCTGAAATAACTCAACGGCCAAGAACAAGTGAATATCCTGGAAGTGGAAAAGGAATACGTAAAAAGTTAGTCTTTCAAAAATAAAAATAAAATCAATATTTATGTTTATCTTTTAGTCAAATGTCTGTTGGCGAAAATTTGCAAAATAATTTTACTCCACATTATAAAATTGTAAATTTAAATCAAATAATTTTCAGAACCATATTTTTAAATTTTTCTGATTACTGCTCACTTTAAAAGGCTCATTATTTTTTTGATTATAAAATAAGAATATGATCAAATCGAAATTTTCATTAAAAATTGTATTTTGTCATATTGAAAAAAAATATTATACAGTCTAACTTCTTTAAACCGACAACTTTGAAAAAGAGGATTTTTGTCGGATACCCGATAATCCAGAATTCGGGAAATTTATAAAAATTGTCGGAATAAAGAAAAAAAGCTTTAATACAAAAAATTTATTAGTTATTTACAAAACAATCAATGTATAGTATAATAGAATAATCAAAGAGAGAATAATCAAAATTTAAATACAGTAGAAAAAAAAACTATTGAATCCTATTGTTTTTTTTTATATTATATTTTTGATACTTTTTTCATCGAAAAATTTTTTTTGGCTGAATTAAAGAATAATATTTCTATTTAATTGAATTATAGCGAGGTATTTTTTGTCGTAATTTCGAAATAATCCGACATTAAAATTTCGGATATTCGAAGTTAAGAAAGTATTCACTTGGTTAAGGGAAATTAAAATTCTGTCGAAATTTCGAGGATTCCGGAATAGGGAGTTCCAGTATAGCGAGGTTAGACTGTAATAGGCATCTTGAAGTTGATGATCATGTCAAAATATCATTCAATTCAAAGACTTTGTCTTAAATATTTAAATTTATCTATGAATTAGTTTTAATAATTTTAATGTTGTATTTTTTATAAGTTTTGTAGATTAAAAAAATTTTAAAAAAATATTTTTTAAAACCAGTTGATAAAATTTATTTATAAATTTAATCTGTTTATTAGCTTGCTTTTTGCTAAATATATTTGGAATCTTTTCTTTTAAAATTTTCAAAAAATTTTTCAAAACGGTTCAAAAAGGCATATAATCAAGCAATAAAAATAATTCATCTCAATCGAATATCTTTTTCAATGTGTTTAAAGATTCTTTTAATGCTAGATACAAATTCTTTTGAAATACCGTATTCCCTCGTTCGATTCTGCTGCACCATAAGATAAGACACGCACCAAAGTACATCCCGCCCATTCATCAAACTCTGAAATTCTTAATTTAATGCGGTATCAAAACTCGAATTTAAAACAAAAAAAAAAATAAAAAAAAAATCAATTTTTTAATATTCTTTTTTTCTTGATTTTTGGTGCTGTAACAAATGTATAATTTAAAAAAAAATTTTTTTATTTTTTGTCTTTACTCTGAGTCTTAATAATGCATTCAATTTTAGAGTTTGATGCGGATCTAGACCCTTGATTATACCATGCATCTAAAATTAGAAATGTTATTGCATGAGCGAGGTTTTCTTTGATGCATGGTCCAAAAGCGTATCTTAATATGTGGTGCAGTATAATCGAATCAGGTAATACGGTACTCGAATCAAAATATTTTTATTAGTCATGTTTTTAGATAATGCTTTTACCTATTTATTTAAATTCGAATAAAAATATTTAAATTTAACTATATATTTATTAGGGAGATTTAGGAATCGTTCCGAGAGAATCAGAACATATACTGACAAACTATGAAAAAATGAAGTTTATTTACCCCAAAAAAGATTTGAATAATTTACAGAAATTAATTCGAAAATCTGTCTCTACCCAAACCGTTGACTTTACTAAAGTATTTTTTTATTAATTAAAATTTTTATCTCTTTTATCTAAATTGTGTTTTTATTTAGGCTTCAATTTTTGGAATCGAATCTGAGAGTGATTTACATCCAATTTATGCGGACAAGTGTCAAACTAAAAAGGAAATCTTGGCGCCAACTAAAACAAAGATCTTAATGCCAATTAATGGACAACAGAGAGTTACAGATAAAGTTTTTTGAAAGTTGATTGGTTTTAATGTAAAAATTTTAATTGAATAAAAGAATATTTAAAAATCGTCTTCTTACTTAATACTAAGATGGCCTAATCGGGTGACCTATTTTTTCTATTTTTTGTCTATCGACTTAGTTTTGTTTGAAAACTCCAAATTCATTAACCGAATTTTACGACTCACCCCCTAAGCAAAAGGGGTTAATGAGGTTAGAGTTAACTCAGAATGGACTTAATAAAAA
>VANL01000929.1:0-20346 GCA_006352455.1 Brachionus sp. 'Tiscar'
TTTTTTATTTTTGTAAATTTTTATTTATCAATAAAGGGAGAATTTTTGTTCTTTTTGTTCTTGAAATTCACAATACCACCTTTGTTTTTACCTATAAAAATTAAAATACGAACATTAAGTCATATTAGTCGATAAAAAAGATAAAAAGAAAAGGCTAAAAAATGATATTAACTTTTTATCAGCTGAGATCAGATTGTATTATTTGACATGAGAAAATATAAGATGATATGATATGACAAATTTATTTTCGGCACAGTAAATGAGAATCCAATTTCAGCCATTTATTAAGATTCCATTTTAAAATTAGTGAAAATGTTGACATTTAATTAAACTGTTATTAAAGATCTTTTTTTGGATGATAGTTTTTTCAATTTATTTTAAATAATTTCTTATAAATATTTTCAAAATCTTAAAATTTAGTTCAATGAAATTGATCATTGACTTCAATTTTTTAATTCTTCTCTGCTTTGTATGCTTAACATTCAAATTAATCTAAATTTATTTTAAGAATATTTATCATGCTATCTAATCCATGGAAAATAAATAATTAAAAAATAATGTCTTTATTGAAGAATTTTGGAGTGAAAAAAAATAAATGTAAAATAAAATATTTAATAAACAAAACAACTTAGATGAATTTTATTGAAATATTTTCAGCCAACTGAGTGAAATTCAGTTATGGTTTGAAATCAAACAGAACTTTGCAATCAAGATCGCTCATTTTTGATTTTAAGATAATATTCACAATAATAAAACAATAATTGATTCAAATCGGCTTGAAATTTGCTTAAAACCTTTTAACTAAAAAAAAAATTCATATGTAAGAGAGAAT
This sequence comes from Brachionus sp. 'Tiscar', assembly GCA_006352455.1. Classification (NCBI taxonomy): domain Eukaryota; kingdom Metazoa; phylum Rotifera; class Eurotatoria; order Ploima; family Brachionidae; genus Brachionus; species Brachionus sp. 'Tiscar'. The sequence goes on from VANL01000929.1 coordinate 833, forward strand.
AAGACAAGTATTGTCATTAAATAAATTGAATTTAAAACAATACTCTAAAATAATCTATTTTATTAATATAAAATTATTTTAATTTTTTTATTTTTGAAATTAGTTAAGGAAAAAGAATTTTCAAGGATCTGTTTTTTTAAATGTTTTAGTCATTAAATATTTAAGAAAAAAAATTTGATCCATAGTCCTTGGATTTTGAGGTTTCTTCAAACGTTAATTTAGTTTTTAAAGGACTAATGTATCAACCAGTATTATTAAAGTTATTTTATCTGTCATTTTCAGATTGCTTAATCAATTCTGAGCATTTTTATGTGATAAGCGTCTAATTAGCTACAAAGATAACTTATCTATGATCCTCTCACTTAAATCAGTAATTAAAAAAATTTAATTTTTAGATTTTTTAGTCATTATTCCTTCATATCCTTTATCCCAAAGAAAGTTTTTGAAATTCTTTAAAAAAAATAAACAATCAGATAAAATAATCTTAAATTTTTACAGATAATGGATTTTTGGATTCCATCGAAAAAATTGATTGCTGACATGGGCTTCCTAAAAGAGCTACTAGCATTTGACAAGGACAATTTAAATCAAGCAGCAATAGCCAAAATAAAAAAAGAGTACATGCCAAATCCGGAATTTCAGCCAAGTCGAGTTGCAAACGCCTCATCAGCAGCCGAAGGTCTATGCAAATGGGTTCAAGCCATGGTCAAATATGACGAAATTAAAAAAGTCGTGGCACCAAAAGAAGAAAAATTGGCAACAGCCCAAGAAGAACTTGCGGTATTGAACAAAGCATTAAATGAAAAACAGACCCAGCTAAGGGAAGTTGAAGAAAAATTGGAAAAACTTCGCCAAGATTTTCAAGCAACTACGGACAAAAAAAATCACCTTGAACAAGAGGTCGATTTGTGCGGCAAAAAATTGGTCCGAGCTCAAAAATTAATCGGAGGCTTGGGTGGAGAGAAAACTCGATGGACTCAAGCTGCTGAAAATTTACAACAAATTTACGACAACTTACTCGGCGATGTGCTAATCTCATCAGGAGTAATTGGCTATTTGGGTCCATTTACGGCCACTTTCAGAGAAGAATGCATAGCCGATTGGATCAAAGTGTCAAAATCGAAAAAAATCGCTTGCAGCGACCCGAGCAAATATTCGCTCAGTTCAACTCTTGGCGAGCCCATAAAAATACAACAATGGACCATAGCTGGTCTGCCTAAAGACTCTTTCTCAATAGACAATGCTGTCATAGTGTTCAATTCGAACAGGTGGCCACTGATGATAGATCCACAAGGTCAAGCAAATAGATGGGTGAAAAACTCAGAAAAAGAAAACAAATTGGCTATTATTAAATTGACCGATTCGGACATGATGAGAAATTTGGAAAATTCAATCCAGTTTGGAACTCCTGTGTTGTTGGAAAATGTTGGCGAAGAGCTCGATCCGTCACTTGAGCCTCTCTTGCTACGCTCTACATTCAAGCAAGGTGGTGTAGAAATGATCAAACTAGGCGACAATCTAATCGAATACAGCAAAGATTTTCGACTTTACATAACAACTAAATTGAGAAATCCACACTATTTACCAGAAGTGGCGACTAAAGTCAATCTACTTAACTTTATGATTACGCTTGAGGGCTTGGAAGATCAACTGCTTGGTATTGTGGTTGCTAAAGAAAGACCAGAATTAGAAGAAGAAAGACAAGCTCTGATTATTACTACAGCTCAAAATGCCAAAGCTCTAAAAGACGTTGAGGACAAAATTTTGTTCACTTTGTCGTCAGAGGGCAATATTTTAGAGGACGAGACTGCTATTCAGACTTTGGACGATGCGAAAATAATCGCCGATGAAATAAATAAAAAGCAAAAAATTGGCCAAGAAACGGCCAAAAAGATAGAGACATCGCGTCAAGAATACAAACCAATGGCACAACATTCATCAACACTTTTCTTTTGTCTTACTGATTTGCCAAACATAGATCCAATGTATCAATATTCATTGCAATGGTTCATCAATTTATATCTAAATTCTATTCAAGATAGCTTAAAATCTAAAAATATACAAAGACGATTAAGAAATTTACAAGAGCACTTTACTTACAATCTTTACTCAAATGTGTGTAGATCTTTGTTTGAAAAAGACAAGCTTCTATTTTCGTTTATTCTATGCTCTAATTTGTTGATGGCACGCAATGAACTCGATCGAAACGAGTACATGTTTTTTTTGACCGGTGGAGTCGGCCTTGAGAACAAGCTCAAAAATCCGGCATCGTCATGGCTTGTGGACAAAAGCTGGGACGAAATATGCAGATGCAATGACTTGGCTAGTTTTAAAGGTTTTAGAGAAAATTTTGAGAAAAATTTAAATAAATGGAAAGAGTTGTATGACTCGAAAGAGCCGCATTTGGCAAATTTTCCCGAGCCTTTTAACGATAAGCTAAATCAATTTCAAAAAATGATAATTATCCGATGCATATGTCCCGATAAAATAACATTAGCAGTGACAGAATTTGTAAAGAGGAACATTGGTCAAAAGTTTATCGAGCCACCACCATTCGACTTGGCCAAATCGTATGCTGATTCAAATTGTTGCATTCCTTTGGTGTTTATTCTGTCACCAGGTGCAGATCCAATGGCCCAGTTGCTCAAGTTCTCTCAAGACAAAGGCTTCGATGGTGAAAAGTTCAAGGCAATTTCACTAGGACAAGGCCAGGGAGTAATTGCAACCAAGCTAATTGCCGAAGCACAGCAAAATGGTACTTGGGTATGTCTGCAAAATTGTCATCTGGCAGTGTCATGGATGACTGCATTGGAAAAGATTTGCGAAGAATTCCGCAATGACAACACACATCCAGAATTTAGACTTTGGCTAACCAGTTATCCGTCGAACAAATTTCCGGTAACTGTTCTTCAAAATGGAGTCAAAATGACCAACGAACCACCCACTGGACTCAGAATGAATTTGCTCCAAAGTTACATGAATGATCCGATAAGTGATCCGGAATTTTTGCAGGGTATTCAACCCGAAAAAGATGTCCATTTTGATAGACTATTGTTTGGTCTGTGCTTTTTTCACGCTTTGGTCCAAGAGCGTCGCAAATTTGGACCTCTTGGATTCAACATTCCCTACGGATTCAATGAGTCTGATCTTCACATATCGGTCCGACAGCTTCTAATGTTCTTAAATGAATATGACGATGTGCCATATGATGCCATATCGTACATGACTGGAGAGTGCAACTACGGAGGCAGGGTCACTGATGACTGGGACAGACGCTGTCTTAAAACAATATTGGCCGACTTTTTCAATTCAAGAGTAGCTCTTGAAAATAAGACAAAAATTTCACCCAGTGGTCTCTACTATATACCGCCCAAGAGCAAATACGAAGAATATGTCGAGTTTATTAAAAATCTACCGCAAACACAATATCCAGAAGTGTTTGGTATGCACGACAATGTAGACATTTCCAAAGACTTACAGGCTACTAAGCTTTTATTTGACTCTATTTTGCTAACTCTTGGAAGCACATCTGCTCAAGGTGGCAACACAGACAATCAACTAATGGATATTTCAAAAGATATATTGAGCAAATTACCAGCTAATTTCAATATTGAAATGGCTATGCAAAAATATCCGACTCGATATGAAGAAAGTATGAATACTGTTTTAGTACAAGAAATGGAAAGATATAATAAATTAACAACTGTTGTGCGTTCAAGTTTTCAAAATTTACAAAAAGCCATAAAAGGTTTGGTGGTAATGAATCAAGAATTAGAATCGTTGGCAAATAGTTTACTAATTGGTAAAGTGCCAGAGATGTGGGTCAAACATTCTTATCCATCTTTAAAGCCTTTAGGAAGCTATTTTAATGATTTGTTAGAGAGGTTGAAATTTTTACAAAAATGGTATGATGACAACAAGCCTCCGTCATTTTGGGTATCTGGTTTCTATTTTACTCAAGCATTTTTGACTGGAGTTAAGCAAAACTATGCTCGTAAATACACCATACCTATTGATTTGTTGACATTTGATTTTGAGGTAATTCCCAAAGACTATATTGACGAACATCCAGTTGATGGAGCATATATTTATGGCTTGTTTGTAGATGGTGCTAGGTGGGATCGAGAAAAAGGTCTTCTTGGTGAACAATACTCCAAAATTTTATATGATGTCATGCCAATTATTTGGTGTAAACCGATTAAAAATGCAGACTTAAAAATAAGTTCTAGCTATGAATGTCCGGTTTATAAGACCAGTGAGCGTCGTGGTGTCCTAAGCACTACTGGACACTCAACTAATTTTGTCCTGCCTATTATGCTTAAGACTGATCTTCCTGTTGAACATTGGATCAAAAGAGGTAATTTTATTATTATTATAAATACGTAAAAAAAAACTGTTAAATTTTATTTTTTTTAAGGAGTGGCTTTGTTGTGTCAATTAGATGATTAAGTTTTTTTTTAAATATAATTTCGATTTTTTTTAAAAGTTTTTTTTATTAATAAATTTATTTAATAAAAACAAAAATTTAAATTGTTTATTTTAAATTTTATTCCTTTTTTAGTAAAGAAATCAATAAAAAAGTTTCTAAGATGTGGAAAAAAATTTTTTTTTCTATTTTGACATTAATTATTAAAACTTGAAACAAAAAAAGCCGTTAAGTAAATTTTGGATTTATTCATTTTCTATCTTTCGAAAATGAAACTAAGTAGACTAAGAGAATTTTTTGTGTCTATTTTAAATTTTAAATAATTTGATGGATGTTACGACACCAATTATTGATTAAAAGCATACAATGATAAAATTGGTTTTGACCAAATTTTTTAGTCAAAATGAGGAGTGTACATTTTTTAGGTATCCAATATGAAATTTGAAACTCAAAAGAGTTCGATTTGCTTTTGTAATTGCTAATAAGCTAAAAGTTTTTTAAACAACATTTAATTGTCTCATTCATATCTATATTTTTCATTTTTTGATATTTTTGTCAAAAATTGTATAATTTTTTTACTGGTTCTTTTTCATCTATTATTAAATAAAAAGTTTTAGAACAAATGCTTAAGGTTTCTTTTTCTCCTGCATTTAAGAAAAATTAAATTTTATTTAACAGTGATGATGAAGATTCAAAAAAAATTTTTAATTTAAACAATTGAATGAATTGATTTAAATATAATTTAGTTTTTTGTGTTTGAATTAAAAAATGCATCCAATGTTGAAATAACATTGAAATAGTTCGATTAAGTTCGAATAAAATATAATTTTAAGTTAATATTGCAAGCGTTGTCATATTTAGTGATATAGAACAAGTTTAATTTTTATCTAAAAATTAAAAAAATATCTTAAATTTTTTTAAGTTTTGTGGTTAATTTAAAACACTTTAATTGTGGTTCGTTTAGAGTATTTTAACAAAAACTTATATAAATTTAAAAATATTTCCTATTTTGATAAATTGGTATTGTGAATTTCAAAAACAAAAAGAACATTCAAAATTCTTTCTTTTTTGATAAATCAAAATTTACTAAAATAAAACATATTTAAAAAATATTGCTACATAGTGCAAAAAACTTTTTTTACCTTTTTTTAACTAAAATAATTTTTCTGATGTAAGTAAAAGACAAAAATAAAATATCAATCAGATTTTAATTGATTATTGATTTTGTTGAGCAAGAAAAAAAATATATTTTAAGTTTCTTAATAATTTTAAAATTCAGCCAGTTTATTTAACACTCAAAAACCAGACGGATTTTTTCGGCTCTTTATGCCACATCATTTTTTTGTTCTTAGTTAAATAAATTTTAATCATTATCCAAAATTATTTTTTAAACAATATTCTAAAATCAATAAATAAAAAAATAATTTAATTTTTGTAGCAAAATATTCTTATTTTCATGGAATAAAAACAAACAAGAAAAATAATACAAAGGTTAACGAGTGTTAAGATAACTTTCGAACAATCTAAGTCACAAATACATCATTCGAAAGAGAAAATTATTTAAAAAATAACTTTATTATTATTTACATGATGAAAAACTAAGCCAAAAGGCAACGTCATAAAAAGAATCCGAAATTCTAACAAATTCTCATTGTTCTGTTAAACAAAACACGTTTGCTATTTTCCTTTTCAATTTGAATCTTTTGAAAAGAATTGTGATTCATCCGTAAGTATAACGTAAAGTTAAGTATTTTTACACAATTTCTACATCAAGATCAAAATTCAAAAAGTTCATTAAATTCATGTTGAGAAATTTTTACGAATCCTTTTTGTTAGCTTTAATATTCCGAAGGGGTTTTTTGGGCCCTTTGTGTTATTTTTATAGTTTGTTTTATTCCATGAAAATAAGCATATTTTGCAACAAAAATAAAATTATTTTATTATTTTTTGATTTTGAAATTTTGATTATAAAAAAAATTTTAATAATGATTAAAATTTATTAAACTAAAAACAAAGAAAAGATGTAGCTTAAAAGCTGAAAAAACCCGTCCGGTTTTTGAGTGTTAAATATAAAAAAATAGAAATCTAATAATTTTAACTTAAATTTTTTTTTTTATTTTTAGTCTTAGAGAAGATTTTCACCGATCAGTTTATTTGATTCTTCTGTCTTAAAAATTTTTGTTTTTTCATCATTTTAAAATTACTTAATTTAAAAATTTTCTAGAAGAAACTAGAATTTATACTTGGATGTAGAAATTAAATATTATATTATTTAAAAATAAAAAATTAAATTTAATAGGCAATGTTCAATTAAATAACCATTATGTAGGCTACAATCAATAATCAGGCCCACATATAAGAAATCAATTGAAAATACACATAAAATTTATTTATTTTCTTAAGAGCTAAATTATTAGAAATTTTAAAGTAAAACTAATATCTTTTAAAATTAATAAATTATAAATTGATCTGAATAATTAATGCCTGTTAAAAAAAAAACATTTGAATGTGAAATTTTTGAAAACGAAATAGTCGTACAAGCAGATTATAAAAAGGAAGAAATTTTTTTAAATTTTACTTAATAAAAATTTTTTTTACATTTTTCTATGAAAACATTATAATGGCTAATGAGAAGGTAAAATCTACTCTGAATGAGCATTTTTCAAACTCTACAATTCATGGTTTATCAAAAATTCACAAATCAAATTCGATACTAAACAAATTAATGTGGATAATATTTTTTCTGATGGCAATGGCTTTATGCTCATATATGATGATCCAAAATATATCAAATTTTCTTAAATATGAAACAAAAACTAAATTTGAAACAAAATTTGAACTTGCAGCCGTTTTTCCAAGTGTATCTGTTTGTAACGTAAACTTCTTTACATCAGATTATTCTATTGAATATTTTACAAACAAAAGTGACATTTTTATTTATCATCCATTAATGAAAAAACAAATATCAATAGATCAGATTCATTCGAATGAAGAATTATTTAAGCAGCGAGACAAGTTTGGTGATTCATATTCAAAATTGTTTATATCTTGTTCTTTTAACTCTGATTCTTGTAATAGTTCTAATTGGAAATTTTACTACAGCAATCTATTCGGAAATTGTTTTCAATTTAATTATGATAAAAATAAACTTCTTACAAACTCAATACCAGGATACATAAATGGACTGCGAATTACTCTAAATGTTAGCGTTCCAAAAGAACTACGTCATTTAAATTACCAAAATGGAGCAGTGATTTTTATTCATAATAATACAGAAAATCCAGATCAGCGCAATTTTTTAATGGCACCGGTTGGTTTTGAAACATTTATTTCAGTTTCTAGGACTTTTGTAAAAAAACTAAAAAAACCGTACAGCGACTGTGATGGTCAAACAGATAATCCGTACGCATTTGATTCGAAAATTTTCAAAGAAATTCATTCAAAAGGATTAAAATATACACAGAGAGATTGTTTTGCAATTTGCTTACAGAAACTAATAATTGAAAAATGCAACTGTTTGTCTCCATTTTTTCCCTTAATTGAAAAAAATTACAGCATTTGCAGCATTATAAATCGAAGGTTATGTGCAAAAAATATAGTAAAAGAGTTTACATCCAACTCAAAGTTTTCAAGTTCTTGTTCAGCATTGTGTCCATTAGAATGTGAAAGTATGAAATTTGAAAAAACCTATTCAACTGTTAATTTAATTAATGATGAATGGGAAAATATAATACAATCTTTAGTTAATCAACACGGAATTGAAAATAGAAAAATCAGAGATGAAGTATTGATTATTAATATTTTTTATGATGACATGTCTTATACTTTGATAAGCGAATCTGAAAGTTTTGATATTATTTCTTTTGTTTCAAATATAGGTGGACTAGCAGGATTATTTCTAGGCGCAAGCTTTTTGAGTTTCTTGGAATTTTTTGAATTGATGGTTAATTTTGTAATTTTGATCTCAAAAAAACCTTCAAAAGTATTTAAATCTAACAAATGAATTAATTAATAAATTTATCGGTTTAATTTTAAATAAATATTTTAATTTATTTATTGTAGTTTTTTATTTTATTTTATTAAGTTAAATAAATATATTTTTTGCAAAATTAGAATTTAATTCAAATAAATCGAATATCAATTGCCACTTTTGTTTTGAACATAAATTGGAATAGATTTTAAAAAATAAAACCTGTTTAATTTTAATCCTATAAAAAATTCAATTTTATTTTTTTCCATTTTTAAAACCTGTATTATTAAAATTTGACCTTTAAATTGGATTTTTTTCGGATTTTTTTTTCATTCAGAAAATTCCAGTAAATAAAAATTTAAGTTTCTCTGAAAATTTAAAAAAGTCCTCGGATATAAAAATTAACTTGAAACAAAAAAAAATAAATGTATCACTTGATATTATGTGATATTAATTACAGGTTGATCGTAATTTTTGAACTTTATTTTTGCTAATAACTCTTTGACTCTATAATAAATGTTTGTATATATAAATTTACTGGTCTAACAGTAAAAATATAAAACAAATAGGAAAATAATTATGTTTTGTCTATTTACTAGTAATTTTGTAAATAATAAATTTTTTTAGTTTCAGTAATTTGCTGCAGCTAAATTGAAGTTGTAAATGCACTCTTTGACATTTTCACATTGATTGGTATTCATATTGTTTTGCAATCTAATAATGGTCGTGAATTTTGAAACCAAAAAGTTGAAGCTTTAAAAGCAATGTGACCAGACATTAAATTTGTACATGGCGGAGGCAGGCATTCTCAGTCTCAAGGTAGTACAGAAAGATCTTCCGATTGAAGATGTAATTGATAAAGTTAATTCTTTGTTGAGAATAAGAAAAAATGTACGTGATAATCAACAAAAACAAGCAAGCATTAACTTTTTAAAGGATTGTTCAATTGAGCTAATTTTAAACCTAGACAAAGTTTTAAGTGTGATGCAAGAAGTAAATGAATTATCAATTGGTAGTTGTCAAGGTATGGTAAAGTTCAACTGTACTGGTCAATGTATGTTTAATCGATGTGCTTGCAAAAAGGACGTCTTTTCTAGACTAAAGCAAAAATAAAAAGTATAAAAAGTACAATCATAGTTTTTTTTTTCTGGTTGTCAATAGATGGGGTATTGGAAAAGGATGAAAATTTCAAAAAAGGATTTAAGGAAATAGGCGCAATGACTGATAGAGGAAGGGTCCCACTGATTGAATCATTGTTCACCAAATTTCTTCCACGCTTGTACCCGGACGAGATGGACAAAGTTTTTTTCTACCATGACAAAGCATCAAGCCACACCCCTGATTCGATAACTAAATACATAGAGCAACTACTAGCAAGTTAAGGTATTTCATTTCTGAAAAACATTAATGCATCGCGATGCATTAAAAAGTTATAGACCAAAATAAAAACTGACACCGAAAGCGTTGAGAAATAAATCAAAGTTTAAATTAAAATAAATTTATGTAAAAATGCATTAAAATTTATTTAGAAAAAAAATGGTATAAAAGTGAAATTTTGAAGATTAGCAGCTTTTTATTTCTAGTTTCTAAAATTGATTTTTTTATTTTTTCCTAATTAGATAGGGCGACTATCACATATTTTATATCAAAATAAAGTATGTACTTTGAGCTTTAAAAAAAAGAATTTTAATCAATAACTTACCCTTGTTCTCTCGGAAATTTTCACCTTAATGATATCTAGCACTAAAATTTAAAAAAACACTGAAAATCAGGATTCAAAAATAGTTTTATTTTATAAAGATATTTATTTAAAAGCTTAAATTAAATTATATATGTGTACAAAATTTTAAGATTTTACCTTAAATAAATCAAAAGTTATTCGTTAAAAACATAAAAGACGAATTAAAACAATGATTTCTGAACAATGATCATTTTGGTGTTTTTTAACTGTATCTTCTCGAAAACTAGACCGAAAAAACATTCTATAGCTCATTTTAATAATAAAATAATTCTCTACAAAATTTAATATATTTAACTAGTAACTTTTATAGGTCGTCTTATGAGGACAACCTAGGTCGCAGTTAGGGATCAATTAATAGGCCAGAGTGAACTAATTTTGAAAAGAAAGGTTTATAAAAATATCAATTTTAGAAACTAGAAAAAAAAGCTCTAAATCTTCAAAATTTCACTTTTATATCATCATCTGTTCAGCATTTTTTTCTAAATGAATTTTAAGACAACCATTTTTAGCCACGCGTTAGATTTAAACGATTGAGAATGTACAGGAATTATCGAGCTTCATCTATTTGAAAAATAGGGTCATTGAAGAGGATAGGAAAAAGTCAATGTTCTGCTAATTTTTTACTAAAATAAAAATAATTTTAAGAATTAAAATTTTTATTTTAAACTTTGAGGGAAAGTTGAAACTTTATTATTCTTAAAAATTGAATAGATAAATAGAAAAAAATTTTTTCGAAACAAACTGTTAAAAAAAAACTGAACAATCAAATCAAAAGAGTACAAAAATAAGTATCCTAAAGATGAAATAATTTCAAACAAAAATAAAAAAGCATTGTATGTTTGTTCTTGTTTAGCAGGATTTATTCTATTGTAATTAACAAAAGCTATCCAAACAATATTTGGAATTAAAACAACAACAAACATTATAGTTGTACCGATAACAGTTGTTATAAATATTAATTCATTTTTTAACTTTTTTGAGACTTTTCTTCTTGATTCTTTTATTTTAAATATAAGAGTTGAGTTAATAATAAGCATAAAAGTAAATGGAATAACAGTTCGAGCCATGACTGCCATAATATCACGAATGATAAAAATTGATGTTGGTGCCGTACAAAATTTGCTAATAACTGTTTCATTTGTGAGTGACGAATAGCTTTTTATTTCGGTCAAATAGAACCAAAAGTTTGGTGAATTTATCAATATAATTAAGAAAAATATTAATAAAAGAATTTGTATAATAATTTTTTTATTTATTTTGTATTTTTTTGGAAAAAGAATAAATAAAAATCGATCAGCAATAATGGTCACATTTAACCAGGAGTGTGAATGATAAAGACATCGAAGAATATAGAGATAAATAACACAACTTGAATTTGAAATTAGTTTAATATTGATACCAGAACTGTGAAAAGAAACTGTACTGACCAATACAAATGTTAAAATAAGAATGTTGATTGTACAATTGATAGAATAGTAGAATTTCATCGCTGATTTTTTGAATTTTCCAAATCGAAAAATAAATAGCTCAAATATGTTAAGGATAATACCGAAAGGAGTTAGAAAAAATGTAAAAAAAATTACTAGCTTGTCTATTTGTTGCATTGCCCATTCAATATATGCGTAGTTTTCTATTGATTCATATATTGATGAAGATGAATTCATTTTGAGATTCTAATTTTTAATGAAAAGCCATAAATTGTTTAAGAATCTTTTTTGAAAGAGTTTTTTTTTTGTTGAAACTTTTGCCAAAAAATAGATGATTAGAAAAAATCGCTGTCGGAAGTAATCTAAATTTTTATAAATTGTTTAATATCTGCATTTTTAATTTGAGTTTTATCCAAACGATCAATTTTGAAATAATTTTTTTTATAAAGTGATTGATTATTCTAAATAAATTCAATATTTCTAAAATAATTTTTGAGAGATAAATGGAAAATAAATATTGCAAAGCTTAAAATGAAAAAACTAAATTCAAAAAGATCAAAAAAAGAAGATTTTTTTCATATGAGTTTATTTCTAATTTTTATGCAATATGTTTCCTTTATCTTTTAAGTACATTTTAGTTAAAAATACGCAATTTATTATTTATTAGAATAATTTTAAATCAAAATAGGAAAATACATTAAAGGTTTAAATAAGCATATTTATATGATTACTATTTGGTTAATTGTCGCTAAACGAAGTACCGAAAATTTTGTTTATAAATAAAACCGGAAGCCAAATATCTAATTTGGTCAAATAGAAGCTTGTATTACCATTCAAAATTGAATATTCATCCTTTTAAAATAAATTATTTAATAGTTTAGAATTTTTTAAAAATAATCAACCGACAAAGGGTCGATTTTTATTTCCCAAATAGTTTTTAATCGTTAAATGATGGAAAAAAAAAAACTAATTAAAAAACACCCTTATTTTAAATTAGTTTCATGGGGTTCAAATAATTGAAATTTTCATGAAATTTCTAAAATGAAGATTAAAAAATTTAATAGCTTTTTTTTCTATCAATTTTTTTAGTTGATAAATTATTCAATTTTATAATCATAGAATGTTACTTTCTTCAAAAACCCTGATTGAATTACGTGATTATTAGAGTTTCTATTTTTTCAAAGCACTAACTTTATTTTCATTTAGCGGATTTATATTTTCTAAATATTTCAATGAAATTAAGCTCTTTTCATAAATAAATAAAATAAAAAAAAAATATAAATGTTAAAATTAACATTTACTTTATTTCAAAATTAATATGATTTAAAAGTCAGTATTCTTGAAATTATTTGAGTGGCCCCTCGAATTTCTATTCATTACTTTTTTCTTTTTAATTTTGATATTCAGATAATTTTTCAAGTCTTTCCAACTTTTTCTCATCCTAAAAAACTGTTCAGTATCTTAAATAATTGGATATTGTTAACCAACTGATTATTATCTTTACTATGTACTTATTTATTCCAGTCTCAAGGCAAATTACAGAATAAGTATAAATAAAACGGAAGATTATTAACCTTATAAAAGAAATTAAATATGATCTTTTAATAGCGGGTGTGTTTTAGTTCTCTAAATAACTATTTAATCTTTTCACTTAAAGAGCAGTTAATTTTGGTTTAACACTCAAACACCGGAGGATTTTTTTCGGAGCTTTATGCTATATCTCTTATTTGTATTTGGTTAAATAAATATAATCATTTATTTAAACTTTTTTTGAAATCTGATATCTAAAATAAAAAAACATTAAAATTAATTTAATTTTATTTCAAAATATGCTTATTTTAATGGAATAAAAATTGAAAAGAAAAGTTAACACAAGGGGTCCAAAAAACCCCTCCGGGTTTTGAGTGTTAAAATATTAAATATGCATGTTTAGTTGATTATTTATAGCGGCAATTCTGGCGATGTATTAAATTAAAATCTACAGAAAAGTAAAGACAAAAAAATGATGATTTATTGATTATATAAAAGCATATTGAAATTGTAGCACATGTTTTAATATTACTTATTATTATTTATTATTACTTATTACTTATTATTTTTGTTATTTTTTCGTATCTTTTCTATATATATTGTATTTTTCTTTAGGCTAGAAGTGACCAAAAACCTAATTGAATAAATTATTAAGAAGAATCTCTTTTATTTTTTTTAACACTCAGAGAATAAACCGCTTAGTGCCGAATATGAAAGTTAATTACAGGTGGCTAAAAGTGGTTTAAGAAAAAAAAAATATGTGAAGCGATATAATTATGAAGTGTAGAGTATTCATAGCTTTTTTTGGCTTCAAAAATTTCTCTAAGGACGATTTTAAAGTGTTCAATAACTAGAGAAAAAAAGCTGTGAATTCTCTACATTTTATCATTATATCGCTTCATTATTTTTTCTTCTAAACGAATTTTATAACATAAATTATTTTTTTAAAGTAATTTTTTGATTATTTGATGAAAAAAAAATTTAAAAAATTCAATCTGGAATAATAATTCTAAAATTTCAATTGCTTTCCAATATTTGAGATATCATTAAATCAATTAATACACAAACGAAACATGTCTATATATAAAAAATAAAATAAATTTCAAAAATTGGTTAAATTTAAATAAATAAATAAATTATAAGTTTATTAACAAATTATCGATTAAATTTATCTTTACAAATTTTTCTTCTCAACTTCAAATTGCGGAGATGGTTTAAAATAAACTCAATTCATGCGCATGATAAAATTATTAAATAATGTGCATTTCTAATTAAATATATTTGATAAAATTACGCATATTTGAATGTTGTTCAAAATTTTTTAATCAATAAAAATAAAATTTGATACAAATTTTTTTTTTTAAATAATGAAAAAAATTACCTTCAGAGTACTAAAAGACATCCCAAGTAAAAAATCTCTATCCTCGTATTCGGTGTTTAAGTCTTGTGAAATAACGAAATTGTCACTTTCTTTTTCATTTGATTTTGATGATCCAAAATTTATTGGAAAGCTATAAATTGATATAATAAATATTAATAATTTAAAATTTTTAAACAAAAAACCTCTTTGAAATAATAAGACGATTATTTGAGTCAAATATACAAAGGTCTGTTATTCCAAAAAGATCGATATTATTTTTGGGATTAATTAGCGATTTCCACGTAAATCTGGGTAGCATTTTCAAGCATGGTCCAACTTTATTAACCATATCACAATCAAAAACTTTTAAATTAACAAAATTTTTCCCATTTACTAAAATTAATATTAACTTTAAAATATTAAATAACTTATTTTTTTAATTTTAATTTTTACTACATTTTTCTATTAAAGCTTTGTAAACAACACAAGATTCAGACAAAAAAATTGTTCGTGTTTGATTTCTAATACAAATATAAATTCTGTAATCATGAAGACCGTATTGACTATCCAAATCCAAATCAGAATTTTTTTCTTTTCGTTTGATTTCACTAGTTCTGTTTAAAAAAAATAAAATAAATTTTGTAATTAAAATTTTAAATCTACCCTCTATTTTCACAAGGAAATAAATTAGTTAAAAAATTATCATTTAAAATGATATGAGCACTAATAAAAGCAAATTGCTTGTTCTTGTTAAATAAAATTAATCGTTTAAATTTTTTTTTTAATTTCTTAATGATACTTGTTGATTAGAGGAGTTCCAAAATGCAAACAAAAATTCTTCATCAAAATGATAAATTTCGACTAATTTGTCATGATAAATTCGGCTTAATCCATCGATTGACTTAAGTTTTAAAGTCATTTGCTTTATTTGTCTTCTTTTATTGATATTTTCTGATGAATTTTTTCTTTTTATACATGTCAATTGACCATTTTTGAGATCAATATAAATAGGTAGACTTGAAAAGAATTTAATTTTCTCAATTTCATTGTAGTCATTAGAATTAATGTCTGTCAGATCGGACCAAACAATTGAAAATGAAGACTCAAAGTTGTTTTGCTCATTTGTATCAAATGAAAAGAGACATTTGTCTTTTTTGTTATGAAATTCCAAGGTCCATTTCATATATCCAATGTCTTCTTTTAAAATATTCAAGTCTGGTAATTGAGTAAATTTGTTGATTTTTTTTTTAACTTTTTGACTCAATTTAAAGAGTGCCAAGTCGAGTTTTTTTTCATAAATTTTTTTAAAGCAGACTCGAAAATTCAGGTCGGTATTGTTTGTCAAAGTATTTAATTCACTTTCTACTTTATATATTCTTGCCCATTTGATCCAAAATTTTTCCATATCAGCAATTTCATTCCATTGTTTGGAAACCAAAGAGCATTTTAAAAGATCTGTAAAGTTTAAATAGTCGAAAATTTTTATTAAAATTTCATTAGGTAATCTAAAATATAATTTTGGATTAAATTTTGTCTGAACTAAAATCATTGAAATATTTACTTGGATTGAGTATATTTTGATGTAGATGCTGATTCTCTAAAGTCTGGTTTGTTTCGGACATTTAAAGATGAAAATTTTTTATAAAACTCGGACGTCGAGATTATTTTAGAAGATTTGTTCATTATGAAATTAAAAAATTCATAAATTTAATTTTTTCAATCGATGATGATTACATTTTAATGTTTCTATTGGAAACAATTTTAATTTTGTTTCATTTTCTACCGGGGATTTGTCTCATTTTTAAAAATTTTTTTTAGACTTATTAATTATAAAATGACATTTTCAATATAATAAAAAATAATAAGCATTTTGAGCATTTTCTCCTTTTTATTCTTTTTCCTTTTATTTTAAGACTTTTTAATTTATTTGTTTGTCTTAAAATTTACTACCATCGATGTTTAAAGCTCTCTTTTAATTATTTACTAAGTTCATATTTTATTTGAAATAATCTCATCATTTTCTTGACAATCAATGATTCAATATTAGCTAAAGTTAAACCGTCTTCATTATCATCTAAATCAGGATTTTTAGCGGATGGGATACTAAGATGTTCCTTAATAAAGAACAAGAAATTTTATTTGTATTTTAAAATTTAATGTTATTTCAATTAGAACTTAAGCATGAAACTAGTATTACTTCAAAGGCTAAATTAAACCAAAAACTAGAGATGTTTGTGCTGTCAGTTTCAATTTTCTTGGATGATGGTTTTCGGACATTTTAGAATTTTTAGTATTCAAATAATGTAAGGTTTTTTTTCTAAATTAAAGTTTCTAAATATCTAAAAATGTGAAATTAGATTTGTGTGAATCATCTGTTAGAAAAGAAATTTGATTTTTTTTCTGTAGAAAACAAATAAATAATGGACCGGCTAAAAGCGATTTGGAACAATATTGGATTATTTTTTTATGGATTACTGAAAACATTACTTACGATATTTTAGGCTATAGAAGTGAAAATTTTGAATCTAACAGTGCAGATGATGTTTTTCAAAAGTGGTTTGAAAATTTGTTAAGTATTTTCAAATTTATATGCTGCTTTGTGCAAATTTATTGGTATTGAATGCATAATAATTGGTGAATTTGCTAAAGGAGCAAGCTTCAACATTGGAAATACATTTGATAAGACAAATCATGCTTGTTAAATTGGAAGGCAAGTGGTATTATGTTGATTCAACTTGGTCATGCCAACATAATAGTTTTAATACAATTGTAAAAGAATGGAATTTGTTCTGATTCAAGTGATCAAATAAACAGTTCAACTATTTTGGCTACCAGCAGTCCCATTTGTCTTGAATTCACAAGCATTGAAAATTTTTAACTTTTGGTCGATCTTGAGGATTCTGTTACAAAAAGAAAAATCATTTACGAAGTTATTTTACAAAAAAATTCGACACATTCATCTTTTAAAAATTGCATAATTATTCATACTCAGTCAAAAAATAAAAAATATAGAGTGAGTATCTTTGCCTAAAAAAACAAATTCAGGCTCAATGACTTTAAGACTGCTGGCAAACTTTATTCTAATGTCATCGGAGAAGAAAAAAATAACCTCTAAATATGAACTAGATAAATTGGTTCACACGTACTATTTGACTTATTTTGAAAACAAAATCAAATAAAAGATATCACATAAAAGATTCATGAGGTTATTGGATATGCGAAAGAATGTAAAACGCAATTCAATTCAAGAAAATCAGTTAGCCTTAATATGACCAGCTCGGGAGTGAATTGTCAGGAAAAATTTGAAATAGAAAATGGTCAATTTTCTGGTGTAGATGGTTTTGAGTATTTGGGTCTTCAATTTGGTAGCGACTCATTCGTATCAGATTTTTTAGAAGAGAAATGGAGAGAATTTTTTATATGGGCTCGGGTGCAAGCCAATGGTCTCAAATTCTAACCTAATTGGATTTTTATTTAAGCAGTATTGCCAGTCTATTTTTAGACATGTACTAGTGTTGGGCGGCGGCCAAGGCTGGCCGGTCCGGACGCGGCCGAAATAAGGCGGCCACTTCGGCGGCCAGAAAAAAACTGAAAAACCTTCAAATTAATGTTTTCATAGAATTCCTAAAATCAATTGAATATCTCTTGCGAACCTTAAATTGAAGGATTTGAATCAATTTTTTCTAAAAAAAGTGAATAAACTTAAAAAAATTAAAAATTAAAAATTTAAATTTAAATTTAAATAAAATAAAATAAATAATATAAATAAAATAAATTAAAATAAATAAATCTTTAAATTTAAATTTTTAATCCTTTAATCTATGTTAGAGGCTTAATTTTAAGGTTTACCAGATTTTAGGTAAATTTCAGTATTTTTTCCGAAAGATTAAAGATAAATTGGCGATACATTTGACCGCCCGTTTAAAGTTTGGCCGTACATATGGCCGGCCATCTTCGCGGTCCAAATTTTTCGCCGCCGAAGTGGCCGTCCGTCAAGGCGGTCTTGTTCGCGGTCAAAAAAATAAACTGTGCTCAAAAGTTATGTTTATTGTGGTGAAAGTTTTTTTAAACGATCAAAAATTTTTTGATTTTGGGTAAAAGTTTTTCACTGTGGGTACAAGGTAGACTCAAAAAAAAGCTCAAATTTTGGGTCCTTTTTTAGAGTGCCGCCACAATAGCTACCTGGAACGGCAAAAAATTATTATGGCCGTGATCCCGAATTATGGATTGCTGTTCCTTGCCGTTCCAGCTAGTAATTGTGTCGGTCTATTCAACCCTAAGTTGCTAAAATCAAAATATTTTTGCTTGTGTTTTTAATAATGAAATAATAAAACTTTCAAGTATACTCAAGTAAAAAACGAGTTGACTCTTTTCTAAAGATCCACAGCACTACTAATTAGGTTTCATTAAGATAATTTAACCTTCTTATTTTTAGAAAATGGCATTTCGATCATTTTTAGAATATTTTGATCGATGTAAACATTCAGAATTTTCATTTGAATATTTCCGTACTGAAATACTCCCAATGATTACTCCGAAAAAATTGAAGCTAAATCCAAATGCTGAGCAAAAAAGTTTTTTAGATCAGTTGAAAAATGCAATCGTTTCAAACCTTGGATTAAATCCGTGTTTTTATAAATTTGACTTTCGACATGAACAACTTTTACTACTTCAAAATATTTTGCTCAGCAGTGAAAACTTAAACCAAAATCAATTTGTTCAACTAATTTTTTTACTTCATTTGAGCAAAGCTAATATTGATGACAAAGGTTCTTGGAATAATTTTTTTCTTGCTCTAGAGAGTATAAAAATAATAGACACAGATGAGTCAATTCTTAAAAAAGAACTTGATGAGTTTATGCATCAATTAAAAAAGTGCAACAAATTCACTGATAAAATTTTGGCTGTCGGGCAAGAGATGTCTGGAATTGAGGATATTGAGACTAATTTTAAAGATTTACAAATAAATTTTATATCTAGCTCAATACCAGGGCTAAATGGGTTTTCAGGCATAAATTCTATATACATAAATCTAACTGAACTTTTAAGAAAACACAATG
>VANL01000930.1:0-20302 GCA_006352455.1 Brachionus sp. 'Tiscar'
GTTTATTTAAGCAAATACAAATTAAAGATAAAGTAAAAAGCTCCGAAAAAACTCCTCCGGTGTTTGAGTGTTAAAAAGAAAATTAATGGCTAATACTAGTCGAATAAGAATAAGATAGTATTGAGAATAAATGAGAAAATAAGCTAATGACTTACATTAAAAGCTCGATAAAACATTTTTTTTTCGTTTCATTTTTAAGGCTCAATAAAGATTTAGTTAATAGCTATTATATATCATGATAGTATAATGTATTTTATTTTTGGTAAATTTGTGTAAAATGGTCACATTTTTGATAAGACCGTACAGTCAGTGACACTTAATGGCCGCCAAAAGTTTGTTTTAGCTGTTCTAAGGGCGATTATGGAAAGCATTTCTTTTACTTTCTTCTATCAAAATTAGAATTATTTTTTATGACGGAGTTTAAGAAGCAGATGAGAATATTGTCAGAAACTAGAAACAGAAGAAAATAAACAAAAAAGACACTTTGATTTCAGGTTTTTGATGAAAAGGGTTGTAGAATTATGGAATAAATTGAGCAAGGAATCTGTCAGTCAAAAAAATCAACAGTTTCAAAGCTGGAATTGATCATGAGATGAAAATAATAAAATAAGGACTACAAAAGCCCTTAATGGTTAATAGCTTTGATGATGATATAGAATTTTGTACCACAATAAACTATTATAGCAGGTTATCCCTAAAACACGGACCCGGACGTAGTCCGTATTTAAGTAATTCATTTTTATCCCACATCCGTGAGTCCGTTTTCCGGAGTCCGGGTCCGTGTTTTAGGGATAACCATTATAGCAAGAAAGTTTTTTTTTCTCATAAAAAAATATTTAAAAAAATTTTTTTCTAAAATTATTAAAATTAATAATCTTAAATTTTTAATTAACTTAAAAAAAAAAGTAATAACTGAATGTGTCAACTCAAACAAAAAAAAATAAAAACTTAAAATCCGATTTATTTGATTACTCAAGTGCGCTTTTTGTAAGATTAAAACTTTGATTTATTATTGATCGAAAAAAAAAAGCTAGCCTTTTGATTTTCAAAGAGTCAATATCAAAAGACTAATAGATCAAATTAGCTAAATCGTTGCAAGAATTCTAATCTTGAAATGATTAAGTTTTTATCCTTGAGACAAGTTAAATATTTTAATCTCGCGCTTAAAACAAAAAAGAAAACAAATTACTCAACTGTAATCAAGCTAAAACTTTAAGAACATTCGCTAAAAATCTTTTAATGTGCATAAGCTGCTTCTAAAACTAAAACTAAAAATCAAAATTAATATTAAAATTTTATTAAAAAACTAAAATCACCGATAAAAAATATCAATAAAATTAATAATAAATTTATAAGAGAAAATAAAAAAAACAAAAATTATTAAAAAGCTCCATTGTAACCTTGGCTCACGGAAATTCTATTCTGATGAGCCAAATATTGACTGCCAGCTGAAAATGACGGGTTGAATTGCTGTGTATAGTTTTGACTTAAATCATAAGAATTTATTGCAGTGCCATTAGCAGATGTTTCCGAACTATTTGATGAACTATTGTTCAAATTGGATGAATAGAACATGCTCGGATAAGTGTAGTTGCATGGGTTGAAACTTTGATCATAATTTTGAAAAAAAGAAAGACTATTTTGCTGAAACATAGGGTTGTGTGATTCTGTGTATGAGTTAAATGAGGAGGCAATTGTTTGACTTGGCATTGATTGACCAAAATTTGACTCTTTTCTGTTCTCGACAAGTTTGTCTTGAGTGGGAGGCGAAACGGACGAGTTTGACAAAGAAGATGATGACGAAGTTGGCGATGTAGAAACAGATGATGAAATGTTAAGCTCGCAATTTTTGTCCGGTGATGAGGTTTTAAAACGTTTCGATCTTCTTAAAAAACTTCCATTTCCGAACATGTCACCGGCTTTTGGATGCAAGGCCCAGTAATTTCCTTTGCCAGGTTTGCCAGAATTTTTCGACACCTTCAAAAAACAGTCGTTCAACGACAAATTGTGTCGGATTGAATTTTGCCATCGTTGTGTGTTCTCTTTAAAATAAGGAAATCGATTCTCGATAAATTGATATATTTCGTTCAAAGTCATCATTCCAGTTGGCGAGCTTTCAATTGCCATTGTGATTAGCGCAATGTACGAATAAGGTGGCTTTACTTCGGCAAAGCGGCGTTTTTGCTGCGATATGGTCGAAGTTCCACTCAAATGACTTAGGTCAACATGATCTACTTCAGTAACTAGGCCTTTTTCTATGGCATCTTTGGCTTCTGCTTCGCTTATTTGAGACTTTAGTCTGTTCTTGTCTTTTTTTGATTTTTTGCGAGGATGCTGAGCGTCCGATTTGGTGGTAGTGAACATTGCTGGATTAAAAGCCGATTGGTAGCTCTCAATCGGCTGGTTCTGGGCCATCATCGGGTAGTTTTGCACGGGCATTATCAGATTGTTTGAGTGGCTCGTGTACTCCCCAGTGCTGCATTGGACTATGGATTTTGTTCGATTAAAATCAAACAAGTTATTTGTGTTAAAAGATAAATTTTCATAATTTGAAATCATTTTCGTTTCTAATTTCTCAAAATAGCTGTGTAAACAAAATTTACTAGTTTATTAAATAGTTAAGAAAAATATTTTTTCTTCAAATTTTGAAATGTTTGGCTAAGAAAATATTTATTTAAGTTTAAATAGAAAAATAGAGTCCAATCGACTCATGGCTTAATTAGCTCTAAATGGCCAATTGTATTTTTCTCTAAGATAAACTGAGAAAATATACGATTGGCCATCAAGGTAAACAATTTTTAAAAACTAATCAATCAACTAAAATAAATGATGCTTGTTGTTGTATAATTCACCTAAATATTATTAAAGCTAGTATTTTCTCTATTTTCTATGTCTGTGTATGTGATGAGTTAAGAGCTTACATTTGCAGTTTTCGTTTTGGACAGCTAAAACATTGCAATAGCTCTTCTCGTAGCCTAAAAACAATCTAATTAAATGTTTTTTTTTTCGTCATTGATAGACATTTAATTTTAATTGATTAAACTTGATCGATGACTATTTTTTTTACTAGGCAAAGATTTGGACTTGAAGATAATGTACGTGTACACAATAGATAAGTATCAGCAGCATGTCCTCAATAGCCTGGGGCCTTTTGATTAAATATCCTTAATGTTAATTAGTAATATTTGACTTGATTTTTTATTTAATTGGATATTAGTCTTGGAGATAAATTTGAATTTAGATGTTCATCAATGTAAATTAATTCTAATTAAATTTGAAATTTAGAGGCCCATTGCACCATCGGCTAACCACTAATGAGCAATGACAATCTAATTTAGATTTTAATTCAATTTAAATTTAAGAATTTGATTAATTTACTTGGCTAACTGAACAGCAATACAATTTTTTAAATAAAAAATTTCTAAAAATGACCTTTATTTTTTTTATTTGGCTTTTATTAAATTTATTTTTTGAAAGAATTCAATAATCAACTAGATAAAAATAAGAGTTGGATTTTGCATATCGGTCATACTTAATTTTGAACTAAAATTTAAATATATATTTTTTAATTCATTAAATAATAATAATTCTTCTTTTAGAGATTTTTTTAAGCAAAAAAAAAAAAAAGATGAAAATTCTGTTTGTTAAGTTTTAAAAATTACAGGTAATAATTAGTCAAATAAATATCACAAAATTATGAATCAAATTAAAAAAAATTAATCTAAACTTGATCTACTAATGTACATTGATACATTTTAAAAAATATTGGTTTGAAAAAATAAACTAAACTGTTCATTTAAAAAGATTTCTTAGAACAAATTTAGACAATTGGAATTCTTAAAACCAAAATTGTCAGTATAAGCTAAATCTTTCAAGTCTATGTTCAAATTTTTGAATTTATTTCATTTTATCATTTGATAGAAAAGTAATCGTTGATAACATTTATTAAATAATTGTTTATTATTTGAATTAGGAAACCCCGTAAGTTTTTAGAACTTTATTGGGCTGTTTCCAAGGCAGTTGGCTAATTTCAAGGTTAAGTATTTTGCTTTCGCGAAAAAATTTTTTGGCATACATTTTAACTCTTTTATTTATACAATATTTTTGAGTCAAAAAATCATTTATTCAAAAAGTTGACTATTCTAAAAGCAAGAGACAGTATAATGATTATTTAAACTTTTATTTTTTAATAAGCCAATTTATTAAGATAAGAGCAGTAAGCAAAACAAACTTAGAAGCGTCTTTAATTAATGTACAATGTTTATTTTTGTAGTTACAATTGTTTACATAAGAGATAAATTTTTGAATCAGTCATAATTTAATTGGTTACAGCATACAATTTTTACGAGTACTAATATTTTGTTTGAACACTTAATTTTTTTAAGTGAAAGTGTTGCAATAATTTTGTGTAATTTATTTTTTTAAGAACTTAAGTAAACAATTTACTCGTTACCAATTAAAAACAACATCTTTTCGACACTTTTAAGCTAAAAAAAAATGAAATGCAAAAGTGCCAAATATAACTATTTAAATTTTAAATTATTATTTTTAAAATTTCGTCAATCAAACTCGAAAGGGCTACGTTGGCTTCAGAACTAGAAAAAAGAGAAAATTAAAAAAAAAATTTATAACTTTTGATTCGAAATTACTTGGCCGAATTTTTCAATATTTGCATTTTATCTATAAAATTTTGCCCAATTGTTTCGAATATCTCTAAGTTATTTCTATCTATTGTAACCATTCGCTTTGCTATTCTTAGCAAAGTTTTTTGCTTTTTCAAATTAGAATGCATGATTGCAATGCTTAAAGAAAAAATGCTCAATAATTGATCTATATATTAATTTGGTTCACAAATTATACCAAAGAGTGTTCAAATGGTCCTCTGTTAGCAAATCTTTGCACTCAGTTCCGAATAGCTGCATTATAATCCAAACAATTCGCACAGACAACTCATTTATTTCTTGTTCTTCATTCACAAACTATAAAAATATTTTAAATAAAATTTTTTTTTTTCGTTTATAAAACTTACTAATGATATCAAAAATGAGTTACAACTGACCAGAGATTTATTTATTTGCAATAATTTTTCGGCTTGCTGGGCTATAACATCGTTAGATCCAGATATTTTTTTAGCCTTTAAAATATTTGATTTATTGAAAAAAAAATTTAATTTTATAATGTCCCAAATCAAAAATCGTTACCAAAATAAATTTACAATTTTTTTGAGAGATAAAAAAGTTGCTTCTCAGAATTTTTTTTAAACCTAAATATTACTTATCAAAACGATAGAAAAAAATTATCAAGGTACAGGCAATTAAAAATTCAAAAACTATAAAAACTTTTGAATTTGGATATTTGATTTTGAAAGTTGTGTTTTAAATAAAACAAAAAAATTTCAAAAAATATTTGACTTGTAATTTATTGCCAGTATATTTATTTTTTGCAAAAGTTTGATGATGTTAAAATTTGAGATTTTTCTAAAAATTTAAATATTTATCAATTATTCATAAAAAAATGCTTGTCTCATAAAAGATTTTGAAAGTTTTTAAAAAAATATATTTTATTTTTTATCATCAAAGCTAAATTCTAGATTTCCGACATGATATTCATAATCTGCATTAAAAAAAAATTATAGTGATTAAGTTAAATTTTTATTTTTTACAAATTCAAAATAAATTTTTAAGGGATTCAATAATTTATTCATTTACTTGTATTTTGATCAAAAAATATTATTTTTTTAATTCTTTGTTAATAGTAAAAAATGATCATTGACTTAAATTTACTAGGATAAATCTTTTAATTAAAAATTCACTGCTTACTTTTGTATGATGGATTCTCTATAATCACCAATGTGGCTTAAACTTTAAAATAAATAATTATTGATATTCATGAGTTTTGATAGACTGTGAACGCGTTAAACAAGCTTAGTTGCTTAAGCACAGTCAAAATAAAACAAAGAAAAATATTTCAAATTAGAACTCTTAAAAATTTAATTTCAATTGAGTTAAATCAACATATCAATAAAATAAATAATTGTTGACTCGATTAACTTAATTCTTCTAAAAAGAAAAATATTTTTTAAAATAGTTGGACAATCGTCTATATATTAAACAATAATTTGAAACAATTTAAAAATACGGGAAAAGTAAAATTTTTGTTTCAAATTTGATCAAAAAATTTTAGATACGCATTTAAAATTCATCACAGATTTTGCAATTTTTGTAAAATTTCAAAGCGATATTTTTAAGACTTTGAAAAAGATTTGAAATTTTTAAAAATTGCTTTGAAATAAGGCAAAGAAAAATTTTTTGATCAAATTTGAAAGATGAAATTTGATCAAAAATTTTACTTTAAAATTTCATTTTACCTACTGTTATCATTAAGAGTAACATTTTAACTCTTATTTTAGTTTTAAGTAAACGAGTTAGTTTTATTTGTGAAACGGTAAATCAATTTATATTTTAGGTAACTTAAATTTTACTCTTATTCTAAAATAAAAGAAAATACTTTTCAGAAAACAAAATTTCAGTTATTTTTTATAATTTGAAACAATTAATTTATTCTAATTTACTTTAAATTTATAGCTAAAAGTATGATGAATTGCCTTAAATGCTTTATTTCCCTACTAAAAGCTAATTATTTTAAAATATTTTAGAATTTTACAAATTATGACCGAACTAAATTAAAAAATATTTAATTTTTAAGCCTTTTCAGAATGTTCTTTCTTTTGTAAAAATAAGAAAAAAATTTATAAAAATTTTTTGGATATACAACTTGCCAAGTTGTATATCTTGACTTGAATCAAAATTTTTATTTTCTATTATTAAACTTTGATAAAAATAAATTCAATTAAAAGTTAAATTTATCCTTTACATATTCGAAAATTTTCAAGCATTTTTTTACAAATAGAAGAAATTTGTTAGTATTTTATTTGAAGAAACTTTTTGATAACCGAACGTTCTTTTATTTGATGAATTACGGTTTTTAAAAATAAGCGATTTTAGTAAAATAATAATACTAATAGATGTTTTAAATGTAGTTTTCATTAGAATTAAAAAAAAATTGTTTTCTCATTCCTGGTCTACTAGAGATAATGATTTGGGATAAAATATTATTTTTAAAATTTAAATACTTGTAGAGCTTTTTTTACAAAATCGGACACAAATTTAAGCAAGTTGTCAATTATTTTGAGAATATCGATTAGAACTTCGATGGTTACTCTGTCTTCTAGTCTTTTGATTTTTGATATATCAATAATAAGCGACTTCAAAATTTCAATTATTCCTAATATTATAAAAATTTTTAATTGAAATAAAAACATTTTTTTAAATAAAATTACCATTGTCGTACATGTCCATAGGATCAACAGAACAAGACCATAAATTTAGAATATTTAGAAGTTTAGAGACTAAAGTTGATCCTATTTTGTGTCTATAATTCTAGATTAAAATGATAAATAAGGCTGACTGTTTACTCAAAAATATATTTTCATTTTACCTGGAGCAATTTAGCCAATTTAGGCAGTACATCTTTG
The DNA here is from genome assembly GCA_006352455.1 of Brachionus sp. 'Tiscar'. Classification (NCBI taxonomy): domain Eukaryota; kingdom Metazoa; phylum Rotifera; class Eurotatoria; order Ploima; family Brachionidae; genus Brachionus; species Brachionus sp. 'Tiscar'. The sequence continues at coordinate 7,535 of VANL01000930.1, forward strand.
ACTTTAAGGACGTCTATAAGCGTAATGTCATAATTAAGAGTGCTTTGAGTGATAAATAAAGAAAAGAATGGAAGTGGTTCGGATTGAGTTAATAAATCATTTAATCTTGGGAAAAAATTAATTTTTAATAAAAAAAAATTTACGTTATTTACAGATCAAAAAACTGCAATTCAATTTTGTATTTCAAATCCTCTTTTAAATCCTGTGTAACCCAATCATTTACTTGGCTAAAAATAATATTCGAGAATTCAGATAAAACTTTTAGGCTTTCAACTCGTAAATTAGAATTTTGTGAGTCAACATTGTCCAAAAGTGCCGGTATTATAAAATTGAAAATCTGAAAAAAAATTTCTTTTTTTAATATTAGCAATTAACAAAACAAGGACAAAACAGTTGGTAATTCAAAATTTTAAAGTGCCACAAATGATAAAATAATTTTAATCAAAATACTTTTTATGCTTAATTTAATAAATTAGTTTGTTATTTAACAAAAATTAAATTATCTTGATTTTTTTTGAAAGGAATAAAATATCAATCAATTTTTTTGCTATAACTTCAAGTTTAAAGAAATAAAATTCAGTGCAAAAGATTTCTATTGATTGGTAAACATGATTAAAATTTAAATCTTAAAGCTTAATTTTTGGAACAAATATTTTGATTTATATGATATTGATTCTTTTTTAAAAGAACTAAAAGTTTTGGTTAAAAAATTTAAAAATAACTTGAAATCACATCAAATAACGTAAAGTTGACGAAATTCAAAACTTTAGTGCTACCTGAATTCTATATTTTTAACTCAAAATTCGTAATCTACGTCCTCGAAAACCCTATAAAAAAAATTTTTACACCCAGGGTTCCAAAAATAGCAAACCCTTTAAAAAGTTGTTGTTCTTTAAGACTCAAAATCTAAAAGATAAAACTTAAATATACTAAAAAAGTATATATTTTCTGAAAGAGTATAAAATTCTCTACATGCTTATGTAATTTAGAAAAAAAAAAGAAAAAGGGTGTGGTGTTTTTGTTGGCTAAAAAAGGAAAAAAATGTTTTTTCTGGTTTAAATCGTATCAATTATGAGCCCATTTTTTTTTTTAAATCTAGATAAAATTCTTAACAAATCTATGGTTTTACTTTTTTACTTTATTGCTTCAAAATTAATTTCGTGAACTTTAATTGCTCGATTTTAACAACATGTCATTGCATTTGAGCAAATAAAGTATTATATCAAATTAAAGTCATTTTAAAAACAAATTTAGAATTGATTTTAAAAAATAACAATCAAATATTTTATGGTTTGAAAAAAATCGAAAATTTTATTTTCTTTAAAATGCTTACCTAAAGTTTTTTTTCAACAACCAAATTAAAGTTTAAAAAGTTGAAAAAATTACTTAATTTTTTTTATTTTATCATTTGCGACACTTAAATCCTCGAATAAAAAAGAAAAAAAATCTTTTTTTTTAAATAAAATCATTTTATCGTTCAAATAAATAAGATTACTTTTTGAATATTGGTTTTTGAAAATTCTGGATTTTGAATTAAAGTTTCTAAAATCAATATAACATTGTCTATGTAATCTGAAATTGTATCAGCCCCTAATTTTTTTTCAAATTTAAAGCATTTAATAATTAATTTTTTCTCAGTATTAGAAAATTTACCACAAATAGCATCAAAATTAATTTCACCATTGCAAACAAATTTTGACAATTTAATCAATTTACCAAATTTCTCTAAAAAATTTTCGTCGATTAGTCGTGTTCTAAAAGTCTTTATTTAAAGTAAAATAAATTTTAATTTAAATTTGAATAATAATTGTTTTAAACATCTTACTTGAGAGACCAAGAGAACCTTTAGAATAGCCATATTTGGTATACATCTCTTAATAATTTTAGTCTGAGTAGTTGACGGATTTTTACGTCCATAAACAGACTCCAAACATGAAAGATTATCGTCCAGAATTGTTGACGAAATATCTACAATTATATCCACCAGCATGTCAATCATTCTGTGTATGTATTCATTTTCTTCGTTATTGGCAATTTTTTTTCTTATATCTCTTTCCAGCGAATTTATCAATCTACCAAAAAAGTAAAACAAATGCATAGTATTTAAAAATATTACTTTGACTGGCTAAATGGTAAGAGAAGATCATTCTGCTGTTTTAATAGAACAAAAGTCAGTATGTAAGCCTTTGAGCGACAAGCAACGCTTGTACTTTCATAAATTTGAACTAATTTAGGTAACAATTTCTAAATAGTTTTAGATTAAAAATAAAATAAACAATTGTTTTATAAGCTTGCTTTTTCTGGCAAATTTTTTGAATTTGTTTCATTAGTGAGCATAGCCAACATGGTCAATACAGGTAATTGAATTTGGCTATTATTACTCGATAGGCAATCAAGTATAGGATCTGGACCAGTTTTATCAATCAAAGTTGTAAATATTTCTATTGAATGCGAAGAGAGCATTGAAAGAGCCTTAAATTTCAAGATTTAAAAAAATAACAAAAATTTCTTTAAAAAAATTTACATTTAAAGCTGCTATTCTTAAATTTTCATTATTTGCTGAATGGTTATAACACTGCCACAAAACATTTACAATTTCGACTGGGTTGTTAATAAATTTTTTAACATTTCCACCTGTGGTCGATGCAATATTTTGAATTATTTTACAAATTATATGATTAGTTATCAAATCATCCTTTATTTAAAAAAAATAAAAAAAATTTTGTTTTGTAAATTTCTTTTATTTACCCCAATATTTCGGATCAATAGGACATAAGCCAAAGAAGGTATTGTCCAATTTTCAACAGCTTTACCAATTTTTTGTTCCTTTATTCATTTTTAATTAGATAAAACTAAAATATAATTAAAATTACTTGAAAACAAATAAAAAAAACAATTTCTCCAAGTGCCGGCAAAAGAGCTTGCTTAAATTTCAAGTCTTTTCTATTTGTTGATATTACATCAATTAAATTTTGAATAATCTATTAAATCAAATATTTTAATTAGTATTTTGTATAGTTTCAAATGTACTTCTGTAAGTTCTTTGCTAGTATCTAAAATTTTAGCCTTGTTAAAAACCAATCCAAATATTCTGGCAGCTTTCATTTTCATTTCCAAATTATGACCATTTTTGATAATACCATGCAGATCTTTGTACAATTCATGTTGAACAAATAAGTCAGCTATTTTATCCGATTCGCAGCACAAAGTGCCAATATAATTCAACAAATGCAATTTTTGTTTTATAGCACCAGCAGTCTTTTCGCTGGGTACATTTGTATTTTGTTTTATAGTTTCAATTACTTTATTGCATTCATCTTTGGCTAATTTGAAAAAATTTTCTGCTTTAAACAATTTTGAATTAATAAAAGTGAGTGCTTTTGGTTCAAATTTCATGGCAATAGGCTTTTGAATTTTTGGATTATCAACAATTTGAGACATAGTTAATTCACTTGGTAAAAAGAAAAGATTGCGATATTGGTTAAAGCTATCAATAAAAGTTTCTGTTAAATTATCATCTTTCTCAAAATTTTGACTGACTATAGTGCTGGCACTATTTTGTAATTCTGAATTTTTGTACTGAACAGGATTACGCGTCTGAATAGTCGATTGAGGTGATACAGGTAATCTTGAGCTAAAAAATAAATTTTTTCTAAGATTCAAAACAGCAATTTATTTTCATTTTAATAATCTATCATACTGATTTAGTATTGATTGTGTAATTAAAAAATTAGAATGAAGATACTTTTTTATTTTCCCAGTAACCAAGATAAGTAATTCATTTAATTTAAAATGATTCTAAAACATTATTGCTTTCAAGATAAATTAATTAATTTTTTATAGATTTAGTATGCTCAAAAGCTTGACGTCTATTGAATGAAGCAAAAAAATTTTTAAAAATTTCTGCTATTTTACTAATAATTTAAGCATAAATCATCTAAAATTTTAATGTTAGCCTTTAGATGTCTACATAAAAACGAAATTTAAAGAATTTAAAATTTGTAAATATTTTGAAATTTTTGTTAACATGGCATATTTTTGATTGTAACTTCTAAGTTTTTTCTTTAAAGCAAACAATTAAAAGAATAGTTAATCTTTCAAAGTCAGGTTATCTTATTTGATTGAATTTTATTTAGTTGAAAAATATGAATTAACCCACAAAACTTAATAAAAAGTTCCAAAATTTTTTCAGTCTGACATTTTTTGAGTAAATGTTTGACTTTTTTTTACTTTTTCAGAAATTAGAGTTAATCAAAGCTTATTTTAAAAAAAAAATTAAAAAAAAAGACATTTTTAAATAGAATAAAAAAAGCTCTTAATGTAGACTCAAATATTAAACAAAAAATGGATCAAAGGAGAGTTTTTATATGGTATATTTTTTATAAGATTTTTCAGATACTCAAAGGCTATTTGCTAAGATTTAAAAAATTGAATTGAAAACGCAATTACCTTATAGAAAATGAAACATTTACTTCTGGCTTTTGATCGATAATTGTTGAAGTTCTCGGTCTATCAGTTGACATACGAGAAAAATTTAATGGCAACGCTTTATCATCATCTTCACTTTCTTCTAGAATTTCCTCTTTACCATCAACAACAATTGATTTTCCCTGATACAAATGTTTCAAATTATTATCCCAAAAAGAATGTTTTATCAATTGATTCCAAGTTAATCGTTTACTTGGATCCTTTTCTAAAAGGCCTTTTAGAAGGCTTAAAAATTCACTTGATGGCTTGGTAGACAAAGTGTTTCCTTTAGGATTCGGCATGTCTTTGTTTAAAATCATTTGAATTAAATGTTCCTTGCTGTCGGCCACAAAAGGACAACTGCCAGTATACATCCTATAAAAGATGCATCCCAGACTCCAAATATCACTTGCATAAGTGTTTTCTTCGCCCTTTAGAACTTCCGGAGCCATGTAAGAGATATCTCCAAAAGGCTTTTTGTATGATTTTGGTTCATTTGGCTGTGAACCTGAAGTAGTCCATTGAGAATTTGTATTTTCAATTGTTTCTTTAAACACAAGCTCAAGATCTTCTCCCTCTGCTTTGGCTAAACCAAAATCTGACAGCTTCAACTTTCCCTCTCCATCAACCATAATCTAATATAATAAATGTTTATTATTTTAAATAAAAATAACCGAAAATACTTTTCTAGGTATTAGATCGTCAAATAGAATGCCCAACGAATGAATGTAAAATAACCCTTCACAAATGTCTACTCCGAAATTCCGAATTGAAGTCTCTGGTAGACAAACATCCTGTTCAAGAATTGATTCAAGTGTTCCAGCAGAGCACAGCTCGACAACCAACCAAAGATGATTGCTGGTCTCGTACCATTCATAAAATTTAATCACGTTTTTGTGATTGATTTCATAAGTCAAACGAACTAAATTAGTGACTTCAGGACGTAAGACTTTTTCTACACAATGAATGGCTACAAAATTTATAGAGCCTTTACGGCGGCCTTTATATATAACACTGTGATCTGACTTACATATTTCATCATACAAAATAAAATTATCCATTTTATTTAATAGTTAATTGAAAATGTGAATTTTTTTTTTATAATAACTCAAATACTATTTATTGATTCTATTTTTCAAATTTTCAACCTTAATTAAAAATGTACCTCGCGAGATGATTTTAAAATATTTGGTTTCCATTAGCGACAATAAATGTTAAAATGAAACATTGTAGGTTATTTTTGTAGTTGTGTTTTTTTCAAGTCTTAATAGTTTAAATCATAAATTATTCAAGATAAAAAAAATTACTTAATAATTATTAATTTTATTATTGTCTTATTTAAAGTAAAAACTAAGCAAATTCAAGTGATGACTCTTAGATTTTACGGAAAAAAATAAAGATCACTCTTAATTTTATGCTCACTAATTTCAATGAAAAATAGAAAAGGAAGACAATAAAATGGAAAATTAATAGAGTTTTTTCTATGTCTTTTTTGTCACAACACTTTTAGGTTCCATTAAAACTAGAAAACCCGGCTGATTAATTTCAAGAAAAATAAATAAATTTATTTAAAGAATTGAAGAAATTTCTAAGTGTTACAAGTTTAATTTTACTTTTTTAAAAGCTTTATTTTTTTTTGAGATAATATTCAAGTTTAGGGTTTATAAAGCCCCAATGGCTTTCTAGTTTTAAATAACTAACAGTATTTATTTGATATGGCTGATAGAGCTCATTCTAGCTCGATGCCTTTAAATTCGAAACTTTTTTCATATTTCCCTTAAAAATCTTAGAAATGTATTTAGAGAAAATTTGTTCAAAACCATTACTAAAATTATTTAAGCATGCTCAGAAAATTTAACTGTCTGACAAGCGTGGAATTTGGAATTCTAAGAATATGGCTGTGTCTGATGGGAAAAAAGAATGTTGGAATGATATAATACGATTTAAAAAATAGAAATGTTATAAATTTGAGAAAAAAAATTAATTAATTAATAGATAAAATTTAGATTGAAATTTTTAGCATTTTTGATTATTTATTCTTGATATTTGAGGCAAAGGTAGAATCAAAAAAAAATAAATATAAAAAAAGCCATTCAAAAAAGTATTATGTATTTGCTAGATATTAGATTTTCAATTTTGGATTCGGAATATTCAGCTTGATTTTTGATCTTTCAATTACTTGAACTGTTGAAAAATATTTTAAGCTTAGTCATAAAAGAAAAAGAGTTGGACTAAATCAGAGTTGTTTAAAAATCCCAAAAAAGTCCAAGTCATTAAAAAAAATTAAAATCTTTCTCTCGGACTTTTTTTATAAAAAATTTGGACTTGACTTGAGACTTGTGACTTTTAAACATTACGTAATACGGACTAAGTAATATTTGATGTTTAAACCAAGTGAAATGAATTTTTTATACTCAAAGCATAAGCGATTTCTTTTTGTCATCTCTTTTTTAAATTTCAAGTTATTTCATTAAATTTTTTTAAATATATTTAAAATTAAGTTATTTGTATTGAAATCTTTTCAAATACATCATAAGTTAACTTAAAAAAGTGTAAATTCAAAAATCTTTAAATTAAAATCTTATTTAATATGAAACATTTAATTAAAAAAAGCTCTTCAGCATTGTCAAATCATGAAAAATTTTAATTAAAAGATCTAAAAATACAAAAAGCTTTCTTTTTTTATAATTAAAAAATAGATTGAAAAAAAAACATGACGGTTCATTAATGTTTTAAAATATACCAAAATGATATCTTCTTGTGCCACTCAGTATATTAGTCAATTTATATTGAAATAAAAAAATTTGAAAAATTTAAAGTTTAATTTTAATAATTTCCAACAAAAACACCTTTTTTATAAATTTTTAGTCCTAAAATCGTTAATTTACGTTTTAATCGTTTTTTTAAAGATAAACATGATGTCAATTAAAAATGATGATAGAAAAATTTTCATAATAAAATATATGTAAAAAACTTTAAGATTGTTATTTAATCCGATCTAAGAATTCAATCTAAAATTGAAAGAAATCTTGTACTTCAGATAGACTATTTTTTCTTTTAACTTTTGGTAAATTTATATTATTTTATTAATAAGGTCACATTTTTTTTTAATTTTTAAAAGAAAAATTTTTTAATATAAAACTCTTGATGACCATTTAGCTCGTTCGTAATAGGTTGACTCTCCAGATTGAATGGTTTTATTTTTGGTCAAATTTTCTTTATTAACTCTAATCTGAAGCCAAACAGTAAACGCAACCAAACCGACGGGAATAGCTAGAGATCTTGGGGTTAATTTGTAAAATTCTCTAGCATAGGCTCTCGCAGCTTCGTAGCGAAAAACTGCCGGGTCATATATTTGGCTGTTGGTCCTGAATGGGTTGTTGTAAAGTCGTTGATAAGCTTCTTTTAGTCTGTTTCGAGCTGCTACACGTTCAGCTACCTGTTGTCTAAGTTCGCTGGTGGTTGAATCACTCATTATTTTTCTAAAGATAAATCTCAAAAAATAACAGACCAGACTTAACCAAAGAAAAAAATTATTTTTTCCTAAGAGTTGTTTTTTTTTAATAAATTTTAAAGTATACAATAAAAGCGTCTAAAACTAAAGCATAATATTTTGAGTAAAAATTTTTTTGTCTTAATAAGAGAATTTTAAGTTAAATCTAAAACAAAATAATACTACTAAAAATATTCATTTGTCTAACTCAAAACTTTTGTATACTAGAATAAGAAATTTAATGTGCTCAATTTAAATTAGTATTTAAATTAACTAAAATGGAATCCTTAAATGAATTGATTGATTTTTTGGACCAAGGCACAAGACTTGACATCAAAACTTTGGCATTACATCATGTTCTTTCCCTAACTGGAAATTTTGAATCAAGAAAACTTCTTCTATCGAATTCTAAATGTCTCAAATATCTCATTCGATTGGCATTCAGCAAAGAAGAGCAAAAATCTGTTAATAAGGACGCATTTTTTTCATTAATTAATTTATCTGCTGATGAAATTGATGCTGGCCAAATGATGCATCAAAATTCGGACTTGGTTCAATTGCTACTCGATTACATCTTAAGTGATAATAGTCAATTTTCTGACACTGCGTGTGCTGTTTTGTCTAATTTATCTAGAGGCAGAAGAAATAGCCAAATAATATTTGATAAATATTTCACAGATTCAAACAATAATTCTGTAAATAATGCCACTGTATCTCTAGCCAAATTATTACAAGTATTCTGTACCGAAAATTTTAATAAAACAAATAACCTGGACTATTTGGCCCCGTTTATTTGCAATTTAACTCAATTAGAATCTGTTCGAAACTCGATTCTAAATGATCTTTTAATAATTCAAAGACTCTTGCCATACACTACATATACTAGATCAATTATAAGACGAGGTGGAATAATCGGCGCCATCAAAAATTGCTGTTTCAATTATGGTACTCTTTTTTTTCATATTTTATATTAGGAAATAAATAATCTATTTAGATTATCATCAGAAGCTCTTATCCTCACCAGATATTGATATACTAAGTAGGCTTTTGCTTCCCTTAGCCGGACCAGAGGAATTTGAAATTGAAGAAATGGATAAACTTCCTGATGATTTACAATATTTGCCACCTGATAAAGAAAGAGAAGCTGATCCTGATGTTAGAACTATGCTAATTGAAACAATAATGATGGTATTTTTTTGATCAACAGTTTAAAAAAATCTTATTTTTTATTTAGTTGTGTTCAACAAAAGAGTGTAGAGACTTTATTAAAGAAAAAAATGCTTATGTAATCTTACGCGAGCTTCATAAGTGGGAAGCTGATGATAAAGTAAAGGAGGCCTGTGAAAAATTGGTTCAAATTCTGATTGCAGACGAGCCAGAAAAGGAATATGAAAATTTGCATCAAGTTTCTGTTCCAGAAGAATTAGCTCAAAAATTTTATGATTTTGAAACAAAAGAATTGGAAAAAAATTTTCAATAAATTTTATTAGAGATTATTTTTTTTGTCTCGGCATTGTTTTAGAAAAAGAACAAATATTTAAAAAAAAAATTTAAAATCAAATCGATAATTTTAACTCTGTAGATAGTAATGATAGTATATGATAGTATAAACTATAATTTCTACAAATATGCTTAAATATTTTCTTTTTATAAAAAGTTAAAATTTTCAATATGTTTTCTAAAAATTTTCATTTGGTATTAAAAAAATCTTTATAAAAATGAATTAAAAATATGATAATTATGAATTAGCCCATGCAGCCATTCTTCTCAGTTCATCCTCTTCGTCAGAAACTTTAGTGTTGATTTCTATAAAATTTAAATAAATAAAACATCTTTTTCCACCAATGTGTACAAATTACTTTTATTACTTGTTTGCGGCAAGTTATGGGTAGGAGCTGTTGGTATATTCAACAATTCAGTCTCTAAATCTAGGTCTTGCAAATCTTCAAGTTCTTTCAATAGCTCATCCTCGTCAACATCATCAGAAAAGCCAACTGGATTACTTATCGCACTGGATATTTCATCATCAATTTGTTTTTGTTCGGCAATGTCATCCATTAAATCATGAATTTTATCAACATTCCTTCAATTTATTTACTAATTTACACTTAGAAAAAAATTGTGAATATTTACATGTCTTTATGGGTATTTTTAAAAGCTTTTGAAGCATCTCCCATTACTTTTAGCACTTGAGCGTTTGAAGCAGCGTTTTCCAAAACTTCTCTTTGATATTCCAAAGTTGTTAGTGTACCATCAAGTTTTTCCAATTGCTGTTCGTATCTTTTCTTTCGTCGCAAAGCCTGAAGTGCAACTAGAAAAATATGTTATTTTTAAAGATCATTTTTTAATTTTATCTTCTCAAATTTTTTAAATTAATACCTTTTTTATTTCGAGTTCCATTTTGTTTGGCAATGGCAAGTTCATCGTTTATTTTTTTTTCCAAAAATGCGGACTTTTTATTCAGTAAATCTTCAACATCTCTTATTCTCTGTATTGCTTTAGGTTAGATTTAAAAAATTAATCAAAATAATATTGAATTTATATCTTTTACCGTCTTGAGGAGTTGGAGGTTTTTCTTTGGAATTTTTGCCAAGTTTTTTAAATAGACTCATTATATATTTCAAATAAATGATTCAATTTGACTATTTTTTTTTAACTAGTATTAAAAATGAACGAAGTAAAAATTTTTAATTTTTAAAGAATAAAATATTTTAAATTATGATAAATATTTAAGTGATTAATATTAATGGAAATAATTTTAATATAAAATCAAATATGTATTAATTGAATGAATAAATGAATTTTGACTCGAAAAAAAAATAATCAACACCTTGGTAATCAAAATTAAATTCAATATTCTTAATTCCTACAAAAATTCAAAAATTTAATAAAATTTTACCTTATTTCTAGAACTATTTTTATTAAAATTCAATCTTACTTAAATCTTTGAAGTAGACTTTTTTTTAAAATTATTAGATAAATTTTTATTAAAATTAATAAGCCAACCAAGATTAAAAAAATAAATAAATTTTTAAATAAAAATTTATCAAAGTTATTTTTAGAGCGAATTTATGAGTGGTATAAATAAAATTTTTAACATTATAAAAATTGTTTTACAAAATTAAGAGCAAATTGAAATTGATTTCATATTAATGGCGTTTTGATAAGTTTCAATTTTTAAATTAAATTACATTTGGAATTTATTTTTACTGCTTAGTACGAAAAGCTTTTGTTGACTAAATAGCCCGTAATCTTGGCGGTCTGATCGTCAAAATATACGGTAAGTCTGAAAGTAGTGCCATGGGTACCGCAAAAAATAACTTAACATTTATTTACTATCTTTTTTTATGCAAAAAGATTATGTTTATATTAATATAAAATTTTAATATTTCATTTTTCTTATTAAATAAAATAAATTAATTTATTTGATTTATACAAAAAAAGTATATATTTGTGAAGAAAAAATGGCTTCGATTATTTAGACTAAATCCTTAAGTATAAATAGTATTTAATTGAGTTAATTTCTCACAATGCCTTTGTATTGGACCTAAAAATGTATTTATTGATTAAAAAACTAATTACGATCTCTCTTTTAGCTGTAACTTTATTTTTAATCAAAATGATTTGATTGATTTTTGATTATTTTAATTAAATGAACATATTTTTAAATTTTTTGACTATTTTTTGCAAAATAAATCATTCCATAAAACTAATTCTTGAAAAATTTGAAAAATCAGGTGTTTATTGATGAATTATGAAATTTTTATTTAATTTGAGTAGTTTTTTGTTTTTAAAAATTTGAATACTTTTAAATCAAGCAAGTTTAAACTATGCCAATATTAAAAATTTCTTGAAAGGACATTTTTAAATCATTAAATTAAGCTGCATTAAATTGTCTGCCCTTCGAAATTAATTACTCTCTGTCTCAAAAGATTGTCAACCAGTTGTTGAAAATACAGCTGTTGTCATACCAGACCAAGGATTAATTTATATTGAAGTTGGAGTTGGGATAAATGATTTTAATCCAGACACTGAAGAAGAAGATGATGAAAACATCGTTCAAAACAGCAGGTCCAAAAAAGACCCTGTCATTGATTGTTCCTAGCTTATTTTGAATCAGAATGGGTAAATTCGCGTAAAAATGGGTTGGAAAGTATTAATGGAAAAATAAAGCTCATTTACAGATTAAGATAATGTGCTTATACATTGGTCTAAAGATACATTAAAAGAAAAATTTTTGTTGATAATGTGACTTTCTCATAAATAAAAAAATTATAAAATGATAAAATTGAAAATTATATAATTTAATTTTAAACTATGATTTAAAGGTGATAATCATAATTAATATGACTCTTAGAGATTATCGTTAAAATATTTCATGACATTCAAAAAATAAATAAAAAAAAATGTTTATATTTTAAGGTTCTAACCGAGGTAATTTTAGAGCATAATTTTAATTAATAAGATTATTTAAAAATTCAAAGCTTTTGAAAAATTGCATATTTTAACAATTATTTACAAACTTCAAAAACTAAGATGATCATAAAACAATTTTATTTTTAAAAAGCAAATTAAATCACAATCTAATTCTTGTATTTTTCTTGTAATGCTTAGTCAAAAAAAGCATTTTGACTTCATAATTCAATTTTCCTTTTAATTATTTGATAAAACTAAAAAATTAGAGCTAAAATTCAAATATATTATGTTTATGCAATCGCTTTTGTGAAATTCAGTACAATAGAACAGAACAAAAAGTAAAAAGTATTAATAACTTTTTTTCTAGGCGTTAAAAATTGGCTCTGTTAATG
>VANL01000931.1:0-20261 GCA_006352455.1 Brachionus sp. 'Tiscar'
GTTTTACTTTTTTTATTTATTTAGTTTAAAAATTTTTATAATTGCTCAAAAAGAGTCCATTTTTTGAAAAAAAAAAATTTGAAAATTTTTCAATTATTACTCAAAAAAAATACATTCAATTAATTATAGCAATTAATTTGTTATTTTTAAATGTTGTTGATGAGTTGCCTTAGTTATACCTGAAAAATATGCCTTTAGGACTTCACCATAAGTTGATCCTTTATTATAAGCATCAACTGACCTCCAAAATCTTATCTGTTAAACATTTTAAACTAGCTACAATTCAGAATCGCGAAAAGAGACATTAAATTGTCTAAAATAATCAAAATTAACAAAAAAAAGAAAAAATTTAATAATTTTTTTAAACTTAAGTATGGCAAGGATAAGGTTTCTAATTGAACGCTTTGAACAAATTTCTGAAATAATTTTCAAATCAACATAAGCAATCTCATCAATTTCAAAACTAGTATCTTCGAAAGTTTCATCACCAATGGAATCAAAATGTCTTTTTCTTAAATTTGAAAATTTTCAAAAAATGGATTCTTTTTGAGCAATTATAAAAATTTTTAAACTAAATAAATAAAAAAAGTAAAACCATCATTTTGTTCAGAATTTTGTCATGTTTCAGAATTTGTATAAAAATATATATGGTAATATAAGGGGTTTGCAAAAAAGGAGTCAGCCTATTACCAGTGTAGAACGTCAAATCTTGGAAGTTAAAAAAAGAGGTTGTTCGAGAACTAAATGAAACATCGTCTGAAACAGTTACTCCTACATATTTTGATTCCATTGGTGATGAAACTTTCGAAGATACTAGTTTTGAAATTGATGAGATTGCTTTTGTTAATCTCATCCGGAGAATAAAAGGCCTAAAACTCAAAAATTCTTTAGCTCTATGCAAAATTATTTTCAAAAGCTTTATTCGCTCAATCTTCGATTATGCTTTTATTCCACTATGTTTCGTAACACAAAAAATATAATCAGATCTTCAAAAACAAGAATCACTGACATGCATAATCAACTCAAATTTGACTTAATAGAAACACGCTCTTAAGTTCTGATCAAAATATTTTCATCAAAAAATTAAACCACCAACAATTAAGATGAGACCTGTATGAATTTAACTTTTTAGATGAAACTTCAAACGCTAAGTTCACTTCGCTCTACTAAGACTTCAAAACAATAGTTTCTACATAAAAAACTTTTAACTTATATTATTTTATTAGAAAAATTCTCATATAAATCATTTTATCTACTAAGGCTGGGCTAAAAAGAGGGACAAAGATCCATTCGTATTTATTTAGACATGAGGTACTCCTCATTCTTCTTTTTTTCATTTAGAATGTTCCAAATCTTACATTCCCAAAAGTAAAACTTGGTGTTATATGAAATGTAAAAATAAAAAAATAATTCTTAGTTTTATAATTTTCTGGTATTGTGAGATTCAAAAACAAAAACAAAAAAAATTTTTCCTTTTTTGATAAATAAAAATTTACTAAAATAAAAAATATTTAAAAAAATACTGCAATTTAGTGCGACAAACTTTGTTGTATCTTTTTTACCTTAAATAATTTTTCTTATGTAAATAAAAGACAAAAAATTAAACATCAATAATTTATAAATTGATAATTTATTTAGTTTACCTATAAAAAAGAAAATAATGTTTTTATTTTAGGTAAAAAAGATGCAACAAAGTATTTTGCACAATGCTGCAGTTCTCTTTTAAATATATTTTATTTTAGTAAATTTTTATTTATCAAAAAAGGAAGAATTTTTGTTTTTTTTGTTTTTCAAATTCACAATACCTAATTTTCTTTTAATTATCCATAAAAATACTATACTTTGCTGATTTTTTCTATTATTGTTTAAGTTTTTTATTTTGTATTATTTTATTTTAAAAATTATATTAAATAATTTCAATAAAAATTTCTAAAAGATAATTTTACCTGTCAATGTTTCATACAAAAATTTAGTATCCAAATATATATTTTTTTAATCTCTATTCACTTTGGCTTATAAAACATATTTTATGTCGACAATTTACTAATAGTTTAGATTACTTGAATACTTTACAAAATTCTAAAAAGTTTTTTGTTTGATTTTCTATAATTTTAAATTAAAAAATTCACAATTTTCGAAATATTAGATTCTGAAAAATTTTAATTTAATTAATTCAATTTTTCAATTTCAAGGTTAATTTGAAAACAAAAAAAACACTGAAAATTTTATATCACATTTTTTTATTTTTTTACATAGTCAAATTGATATTTATTTATTTATTTGGATCAGTTTTGAATGGATCTAAGCCAAATTTTTTTTGTTCATACTTAAAAAAAAAATTAAATAAAAACAATAAAAGAATTGATATTATTGTAAATGAATATATTTTTGGTAGCAGCTAATTATATTCTTTCGTATCTAATTTTAATTATGAAAAAAAAATTATTTCAGATAAATTATTGTTTGTTGGTTTTTACAGTTCTACAATTCTTGAAATAAAGAGAATAAATGAATTTTTGAAATCAGATAACTAAAATATAAATAAGTGTTTGCCAAGCATCTCTAACAATGGCATCTGTCGCTTAAAAGAAAAGAAAAAATTCTACTGTTTATGTAATGCAGTATTGCAGTTTAGATCTAAAACCATCAAACCCCTGTCTAAATGGTGGTGTTTGTAGTGATAAAACCAACTCATCCAACACTAATTTCTATGTTTACTTGTGTATACACAATTTTTATGGATGTTTGTGTAAACGAAACATGTTCAAAAAATGGTGATTATTTTTCTGATGATTTTGAGCTCAAATGCAAATTTTACAGCTTATTTAGCGGTGATAAGTACCAAATAGAAAATTAAATTTGTGAAAAAAACATCATCACTTAATGAAATCATAATATTAATTTTATTTTATTCAACATTTATCATTTAAGATCTGATGAAAATTTGAGGCAAGGATAAATTGGCAAACAAAAGAGAAAAAAACAAACATAAAATCAAAAATTCAATTTAAAAAAAAAAAAATTTTATCAAGAATCCCATATATTTTTGGAAAAATTAAAATAAAATTTTTGCAAAAATTAATTTTTCAATAGCCTCTCATCCCATCTTATCTACCAAGCTTTATCGCCGCATAAATAAAGTCTCTTTGTCAAGTATTGGCACACATTTCAACAATTAAAATAAATTAAAATCTTAAATTTTAATAAATTATTACATTTTTTAAAAAAATAAAAATTCAAACAACTGTTCAATTTACTTTAGAAAATATCATGAAAGAACCATTAAATCCGAAAGCCAATCCACCATTGCTAATATCCGTCCGATTCTTGCTAGCCATAGTGATTTTTTTCGGCATAGCTTTGCAATATATGCAGAAAATTGACATGGGCATTAGCATTGTAGTCATGGTAAATTCGTCTGCTATTCAAGATTCAGATCATCACTCAAAACCAATAATTGTTGATTCAAATGATACATGTCTTTTCAAGCCAGATCACAAAAATTCTACCCAAGACTCCGGTTCTTTCGTCTGGTCTAAATCTGTCCAAGGTCTTATTCTCTCTTCATATTTTTATGGCTACATATTCACTCAAGTAAAAATAAAAAATTGAAAAAAATTTCTAAAAAAATTTTTTTTGTTCTTTTTTTCAAGATTCCAGGAGGATGGCTTTCAATGAAGTACGGTCCCAAAAAAATTCTAGGCATTTCCATGCTAATCGGTTCTATTTTTACAATTTTAATAGTGCCATGCGCCCAATTGGGCTATGGTGTTCTTATGACTTGTAGATTTTTAATTGGACTCGCTCATGTTAGTTATTTTGTTTGTAAATTTTTAGGTTTTTTACAAATATTTTTAGGGCATGATGTGGCCGGCCGTAAGTGCTATGTTCATAAAATGGGCGCCTCCTTTTGAAAAATCGCGAATAATTGGTTTCGCCACATCTGGTGCCAATATTGGAAATGTGATTGCTTTGCCTCTAGGTGGCTTTCTATGCGGCCTAGAAGATGGATGGAAATTAATGTTTTATTTGTTTGGTAAAAAAATTAATTTCCATTAAATCATTTTAACAAATAAATATTTTTCAAGGATCTTTGGGGATATTATGGTTTGTTTTGTTTGTTTGTCTGACAGCAGATTCGCCCCTTGAACATAGATTTATTAGTTCTGAAGAGAAAAGCTTTGTTATAACTCATACATGTGAAGATTTTACTAAAATAAATGAAGAGGAGCCTTTGAGAGTCAAAGTAAGAAAACCGTATAGGATACCATGGGCGTCAATATTCACTTCAAAACCAAGTATTGCTATTTTTATTGCGCATTTGTGCCACAATTGGGGTAATTATATGTTCTTGACTCAACTACCAAGTTTTATGAAAGATGTTCTTCGTTTTGACATCAAATCAGTAAGTATTATTCGATTTAATTTTCTAATATGACTTTTTTACTAAAACTAAAGTATAAAATTTATTGAGAAATTTATTAAATTTTTTCAATTTATTTAGTTGTTAAATAAATCAAAAGTGATTGCTTTAAATTTAATTTAAAAATTGATGAAAGATCAGGTCAAAATATTAGCAGAAGGCACTAAATTTCTACTTCACCAAATAATTATTAAATACTTAACTAAAATAAATCACTAAAAAAATATTAAAAAATGAACCAAATAAATTTATTTTTCACCAAAACAATTTTATTTCACCAAAAAAAATATTATTTTTCACCAAATTTATTAATTGTTTTAAACCAAAAAAATATTTATTTCAACCAAAATAAAAGTTTTTATCACCAATAATAATACAAATCAAACCAAAAAATAATTACTGAATTATCAAGGCTTGTTTTGCCTTTGCAGGTCTTCCAGGTTTTCTCTTTTCGCCGATAGGAATATTTTTCGCTGATAGTGGTATTTCACATTCAGGAATATTAAGAATTTTTGATATACCAATTAAGTGCTTGCAAATGTTATTCTTGATGTACCATCTTCATGAACATTTTCCGTTCTTGAAATCGACTAAATCGGGTACTATGACATATATTAAAGGTTCGTGCTTTTTGTAATCCTCGAATTCATCCCAATCACAATTAAGGTGAACATTTATCTTTTCAATGTTTGATTTCTTGCTTAAGCCATTGAGGATTTGAATTGGTTTACTTATTCCATTTTCGAATAATTCAATGATCGCTTCTTGGGTGCTTTTGGGTAATTTGGATGTTATTTCATCGCCATGTTCGTGTTGATTTTCATTTATGCATAGGACCACCTTGTTGTCATCACTCTAAATTAAAATGTAGGCTTGCATTTGACACTTGCTGTTGCTGCATTTAAAATAATGTTTTGCTCAATCGCTAGTATAATGCTTGCGTTGTTTTCTCCAATTGCCTATTTTAATGAGATCTTCCAAAGCTTCATCAAATAACTGATAATTGTTGTGCATGTTGTATACTTGACCTTTGATTATATTTTTTTGGTGATATTCTTTATTATTTTGGTGAATAAAAAAAATATTATTGTCGAACGATAATTGTATGCCTTAGCAGAATAGTGGGTAGTTTGCAAAGTAATTTTTTCATGGGTATATTTTGCTCATGCTTAATTATATTTTTTTTAAATGTTAAAAGATTTTTAAAAAATGGGTAGTGTGAATTTCAAAAACAAAAACAAGAAAAATTCTTCCTTTTTTGATAAATAAAAATTTACTAAAATAAAAAATATTTAAAAAAATACTGTAATTTGATCTTGCATCTTTTTTGTCAGAAGAAAATAAAAAATTTATTTTCTTTTTTTAGGTAAACAAAATTAGTAAACATTTTAAAAATATTTTTGAAGTTTTATATTTTGTCTTTTTATTTAAATGAGAAAAATTATTTTAATTTGAAATGTTAGATATTTAACAAAGTAATGTGTGAAAATCATTAATAAAAAATCAAGCATGAAAGGAATAATTTAAAAAAAAAAATTAAATTCTAAGACTTTGAAATAGAACGGCAAAAAACTTATTTTAAAGAATAAATTTTCAAGTCAAGTCAAAAGACATCAAAGAAAGAAAGAGTCTAGTGACTTGACTTAAACTTAAATTAGCCACAAAATTTACAATTATTAAATATGATATAATTTAATTATTAAAAACTGCATTTTGAAGTTTATGACCAAAATTTAATCATAGATTTAGAGACAATCATATGTAGTTAACTAAGTTTCAGTAATTTTTTAAATATATTTTATATTAGTAAATTTTTATTTATCAAAAAAGAAAGAATTTTTGTTCTTTTTGTTTTTCAAATTCACAATACCTAAAAACTAATCTTTAAACATTGAAAGTTTATTTTGAAAACATAGTCTCACAGTTTAAAGTTACTTAATTCCACAACAACTTAATTGGACCTCCAAGTTTAAGATTTAAACGATCAATATAAATTGCACTAAGTTTTCTAAGCTAAAAGTAAATTTCAAATACAGTATCTTTGTTGATTTTTTGATCGAAATTCGATTCAATAACTGAAATTGTTTTAGCAATAGTTAACTAAACTGGCCAACACATAAAAACTCACAATAAAATTCTAAGAGGTTTTTTAAACAGCGAAAAAAAAGAATTTTCGAAAACTAATTTGTAACATCGACACACAGAGCACATCCAAGTTATTGTAATGTTTATGTCATCTTTATTTCTTTTTCTCAATTTCAATTCTATTTTTTGAAGATTTTTTTTGCACCTATTATTTTCACATTTACGTCTAGCACCTACCAAACTAATTTCAGAGACTTGTTTGAATATTTTTAAATCAATATTTTCATCCATTATTTTAATTTTTCAAATAAAAATTTTTTTTGAACTTTGAAAAGAATGATTTTTAGCTTCTAATTAAATACTGATTTTAAATGGATTATTATTAAATGGTTATTTATATTAATTATTCGGGTGTAAAAATAAATATTTTTTGTATTAATTTTTTGTCAAAATTATTCAAAAAGAAATAAAAACTGGATACATGAAAGTTATTGTCGAGTATTATAAAAATGATTTTTGGGTATTATAAAAATTATTAGAAAATTATTCTCTAATAAATGCTTTTTTTGCCAAGGTAGGTCTGCCTCTTTTTCTTTTTTGTCCGATTGGTCTGATTTAGCAAAAGTCGTGAATTTTCCAGATCGATAACTTTTAAATTCAGAATCTGTTATCTTATTAAAATCATCTGAAGGAATATAAAACTTATCATCAAGTATCTTAATTTCTTTTGATTCTTTAGCCCAATGGTAAGAGTTGGTCCACTAAGGGAAATAGATGGTTTTAAAATAAACTCTTTATAGTTAATATTAGATGGATCGCGATCAAACGACCATCCATATACAATATCAATTGCCAACTGTAGGAACTGGCTTAAGGGTGACCTATTACGGAATGTTTTTTGATCCTTAATAACTCTATTAGTAGCTTCTAATGCATTATTTGAACTTGGAACAAATAAATGTGCACCTTCAAACCATCCTGAATGCAAATTAATCCATTCCTTAAAAAAATAAAAAATAATTTTAAATTATAATCATTTGACTTGACTTTTGTTTTTGTACCAAATTTCACAGTGTCTATTTTTTTACTATTTGTCAAAAAAATCGGATTTTTTAAGATGAATTTTTTAAAAATAGTATTTTTTTTTAAATAAAAAATAATTAATTCTGCTTTTTATTAGATTCTTTATTTTCTTGTCCTATAGAACTTTCTATTAAAAATCATTCATAAAAATACAACGCTGAAGAGTAAGTACAGCGCTTTTTTTTCAAGTTTTTAAAAATATTTAGGTATAAAAAATTTCGGTGTTAATATGTAAGGAGTCAATGGTAAACAATTTTTGATTTCTGAATAAATTTCCTAAACTATTGAGCAATTATTCAGGAAAAAAAATTTGAAATTGAAAATTAATGATTAATAATTTAAATAATAAAAGTTTATTAGCTAATTTTTTTAAAAATTATCTCAATTAAAAACAAAATTCAAAATTCAATTCTTTTTTTGTTAGTTTAAATATAAATAAAAACTGAAAAAAAATCTTTTGAACAAATCACCTTTTTGATAAATAAAAATCTAAATAAAAAAATATTTTTTTTGAAAATAATAATCAATTTAAATTTTATTAATGTATTTTTTTTTACATCAGAAAACTTTAGGTAAAAAATTAAATTGCAGTATTTTTTTTAAACATGGGCAAATGGAAGTTTATGATCAAATTAAAATGATCATGGTCAATATATTTCATTTAAAAAATGTTTTTAAGCTATTTTAATATTTAAATTTTTTTGCAGAAACACATTTTCAAAGTTAACATTCAATGTTAAACTTAGTATTTTATAAATGCACATTTCTGCAAAAAATTACTGCATGCAGAATTATGCACAACACTCAGATATGGTTTAACATAGTTTGCTACACATAATAATATGTTTCTGCATTAAATTTTGTCATTTTAAAAACTCTTAAAAAATTTTTAAAAGATAAAAATTTGAGCATGAGCATAAAAATTTTGATCAGAAACTTCATTTTGCCTAAATATGAAAAATTTTAATTAATCAATAAAGGAACTATTTTTTGATTAAAATTAATTAAAAAAAAGTTAAATTAGCAATAAAAAAAAATATAATTTTTAAATTTTTTTATTTAAAAAGAATGGTCTTTTTTCGGCAATTCCTTATATTAGCTGTTGGCTGTGTGCCATGATTTCAAGTGTCATAAGCGATAAATTGATAATAATTGGATCTATTTCCAAATCATCAATAAGAAAAATTTTCAATGGAATTGGCTTAATAGTTCCAATGATAGCAGTTCTTCTTTTATCCATGGTGACTTGTGCTAATCCTTACATGGGAGTTGTTCTTCTAGCATTCGGTGTTGGATTCCTTGGCTGCAATTCAGGAGCCGGATTTCAGGTCAATATAAACGAAATAGGCGGTGATTTTTCCGGAATTCTATTCGGAATTTCCAACACATTCGCCACCATATCTGGCATAGTTTCTCCATATATTGTTGGTGTTCTAACTCCGGAGAGTACTCAACACGAATGGCAACATGTTTTTTACCTAACAGCAGTAATTTATTTATTTGGTGCCATCGTTTATGTTTTATTCAGCAAAGCATCTATTGAAAAATGGGCTAAAAACTGCAATTAAACAAAAATCAATAAAAAAAATACACTTTATTTTAATTGTTTTTTTTTTTTTTATTTTGTGTTAACAGCATAAACACAACTAATTTCAAGCAATTGATTTTTGTTGCTTAACTTTTATTTTTTAAAATCCTTTATTTTTTTTTTCTATAAATAAAAGAAATTGTTTTTTTTTTTCTTCTTATTTACTTTTCTTGACAAAATGAGTGAAAATATGCAAGTGAACTCGGGCAATAAAGAAAATTTTATCAAAAAGTTGATTTTAATGTTATTTAATAGATTTTTTTAACAAAATTTTAATTAAATTTTTAGACCAGAAAAAAGTTTTCTGAGAAAAAATTTGCCAATAATAGGTGCATTACTTGGAGTAGTGATAGTTGGGGTAGTGATTGGTTTGATACCTGTGTATAAGTCGACACCAAGTGCATCTACACAAATTATTGACTCGAAAAGTCCAGCTACAGTGCCCAGTGAGACAAGCACCTCCACCAGTTCATCAAGTACGACTTCTTCTTCAGTCTCAACTTCGACTTCAACCTCATCAACAACTTCGACCACCACTTCAACTTCTACTTCAACCTCCACAA
This sequence comes from Brachionus sp. 'Tiscar', assembly GCA_006352455.1. Classification (NCBI taxonomy): domain Eukaryota; kingdom Metazoa; phylum Rotifera; class Eurotatoria; order Ploima; family Brachionidae; genus Brachionus; species Brachionus sp. 'Tiscar'. Next base: position 9,743 of record VANL01000931.1, read on the forward strand.
CCATCACCACATCCACTACTACCACTTCGACCACTACAACTTCGACCTCTACCACCACCACGACCACAATTCAAACATGCATAATAAAAGAAAACATTAATTCAGTCTATCCATCTGATTACAACTCGAATAATTGTCCAAGCAATTATTTTTCTGAACCAAGTTCTTTATCACTAACAGATTCGTACTTTTTCAACTATCCAGTGGTAGAAGTTATTTTCTGTTTAGGAGCTGAAGCCTCTTTAGAATGTCCAAGTAATCAAGTTTTAAAATTTCATTCTATGTACTATGGAATTCAGTCGAATACCAACACAGATTATTGCAGATTTGGCAAAGTGCAGCATGATGCTTGTTATCGGGTGCCAGAGAACATTGTAATCGGCTGTGAGGGCCTACAAAAATGTCCCATTGAAGTTAAAGATGGACTTTTGGGTGATCCATGTAAAGGTTCATACAATCATCAGCTATTTGTTCAATACCAGTGCATAGATTTGGATAAGCATTCTCAAATAAGCTCGTGTCCGAAGAATACTACCAAAAAATCAATCTGTTCATCGTTGACTCCGGGAGCGCAAAATAACTACTGGTGCGAAGGTCCAGTCGAAATTAGATGCTCATCTGGTTTAATTAGAATCTTATGCGCATTTTATGGTATTGATCCTAATCTAAGGAATTGTCCCCGTGGTTATTACACCGGCAGTCCGGACACATGCTACTCAAAAGATTCTCAAACTTACATGGAAACTAGTTGCAATGGAAGAATAGTTTGTCGATTAGCAGATTTAGATCGGGCAATTCCAAATAATTTAAAAGTTTGCTCTGGATATCAGAACATACTCTATGCTGAATGGGAATGTGTTGCATCAATGATAACTACAACAACACAACAACCAAGCACAGTATCAACATTACCATTTTGTCCATTTGAGAAAAATTTAATAGGAAGTTGTGTATCAGAAAATTTTTCACCACATGTACCAATAGCCCTTGAAAATTCAACATCGAGCTACTTTGGTTTTTCTACTGTTGAATACACACTGTGCCAGGATTCAATAATGGTTCTTACATGTCCAACAGATTTAGTTCTTCACATTCATACGGCATATTTTGGCATACAACCAAATACAAGTAGATCTAAGTGTATGAGCGGATCCGAACTTCCTTACTGTTATACTAACACTGGCTATGAGACAGTCTTCAAAGTTTGTGAAGGAAAAAACTCGTGCTCAATGCTCGCAACAGCGAACACACTTGCTGGCGTTGACTTGTGTCCATCATTTAGAAAACAACTTTTTGTACAATATCAATGTGTAGATGCTATTGGCTTGAATAAGACAATAAGTAAGTGTGTGATTAACAAAGAATTGCCAGTTATTTGTCCGGCCATCAATGGTACTCTAGATGTTTTCGAGAAAACATGGTGTGAAGATAGTGACATGATTATTGAATGTTTAAATGGAAGAATTGAAATTGTTTGTGCTTTTTATGGTCTTGATCCGTCAGTGTATCATTGTGCTGGCTTGGAAGCTTCACATTTTAAGCCTGTGTGCTATTTTAAAAGTTCGTTTGAGCAAATAGATACATTGTGTTCAAATCAGACCAAATGTGAAATTAATGATTATTCGATCTTTTCCAATCCATGCTCTGATTTGGAAAAAGCAATCTACGTTCAATGGAAATGTGTGTGAAAAAAAAAAATTCTAAATTAATTTTTTATTAGATTCAAATTTTTTTTTTATAAAAAAAAAGATAAAATTTATTTTATTTAAATCAATTAATCAATTTATTGCGAGTAAAATCGTATTTAAAATTCATTAATTTTAAATCAATTATTCTAATACTAACAAAAAAGTAAATTTAGTTTTAAATCTTTATAATTTTAAGTTATAAAATCACAATGGCTAAAATTCTTTAAAATTCATAAATAAAAAATATTTTTTCTTATTGACTTTTTGCGAAGCATTACTTTCGTTTTCCACTAAAGTCGGCTTTGTGAATTTTGGAACAAAAAAACAAGAACAAAAATTTTAAAATGTAATAACTTTTTTTCCTTTGGTCTAAAACTGGTTCTGTAAAATGTATCATTTGATACATAGCTTGTATCACCGATATTTGATCTCTGCAAAAACTATGCAAATCTGCATAAAAGTATATGAATTAAAAAATCATTAAAATTTAATTGCAGAGATTTTGCACAGATTAAATTTTAGGTGATACATGTTATATATCACATGATACATTTTAGAGAACCAAAGGAAAAAAAGTTATTACAATTTAAAATTTTTGTTCTTGTTTTCTTGTTCCAAAATTCACAAAGCCTTAAAGTCGATCTTTTGCCTTTAACCTTGCGTCTCGCCTTTACATCCCAGCTCTGAATGTACTTCGTTCTTCATAACCATCACTGTATTTCAAGTCCAATTTTATTTTATAAAATAAAAAAACCTGATGAATAAAAAGTTTATATAAAATTTGAAAAAATTTTTTTTTTTTTTTAAACTTTCACTCTTAACTTTTTTTTTGACTGTAAGCATTCTATTCGCACTTAAAAAAGTTTTTAAAAAAAGAAGAATTTTTTTTCAAGTTAATTTTATTTTTAAAAATTATTTCAATCAAATTCTTGCATACTCATTTATAAAGTGAAATCTTTAGCACTCAAACACCGGATAAGTTTTTTCGGCGCTTTGTATTATACCCAGAGTTGTTTAAAAGCCCAAAAAAAAGTCCAAGTCAAAATTTTTTTAAAATATCATTTTTCGCAACAATAACTACCTGAAATAGAAAGGAATTTTATTTGTGCTTCATTCTGGCTGATCTTCCCGGTGCTTTTTATTTGGCTCAGTTTAATTAAAAATAATTTACACAATAAAAAATTTGACTAAAAAAGGACATTTGAAAAAAAAAGTCTGGACTTGGACTTGATTTGAGAATCGTGACTTTTAAACAACCCTGACCACTTCTCTTATTTGTATTTGGTTAAATAAATGTAATCATTTTTTAAAAATTTTTTCAAATCTGATATCTAAAAAAAAAATTATTTTAAAATGAATTTACTTTTTATGCAAAATATGCTTATTTTCATGGAGTATAAATTAAAAAAAAGGTAACACAAGGAGTTTTAGATATTATATTTGAAATGAAAGATATTGTAAAAAAAAATAAATATTTAAGATTGTAAAATTTTTAACATTTTGCATTGAGTAATTAATTCGTCATTATTTTATAAATGTTAAAATTTAATTTGATGTTAATTAAACAATGCTTGAGAAAAAATTCATCTAAAATAAAAGTTAAAATAACTTATAAATGGATTAACAGCAATTCTGATATTAGTCTTTTATTATTCATAGTCTTTCTTTCCTCATAAATTTTTTTTTATTTACGTAATTTAAGTTAAAATTGTTTTTATTATTTTTAGTTAAAATTTTATTGAAATCAAAAAGAAAAATAAACAAAGCCGATGGCTTAAATTTCTACTGAGTACTTATCGGTTTTTAAATTTTCTATAATCATATAAATAAAATATGCTTAAGAAGGTCTAATTTTGAACTTATAAAAAAATATTTAGAATTTTTTTTCTTCAATTGAGACTATTTTTTTTAGATTGAGAAAAATCTTTAGAAAAAAATTTCTCTTGAAAAATTAAAAGAAATTAAATTACTTTGATATATTATCACTTGATTATTTAAGTTAAAATTTTGCTCATTAATTGAAATTAAATTTTTTTCTTTCTTGAGCGCAATGATGAAAATAAAATATGTAATAGCTCTTATTTTTTCTTAGGGGCCTTGGTGCAGCGCTTATTGATTATCACTGTAAAAAATAATTGTCTCAAATGATACAAAATTTCAACAAAAAATATAATTTGAATAAATTTTTTTTAACAAGCATATTTTATGGTTAATTCCTTTCTCGTCCAGCAGACCAATTCTTTCCATTAAACCCTGCTTCAGCTAGTTTTTTCGTCATTGCACCATTGCTTTTAGAATTGACAAAAAATTCTAATCGAATACTTGAAGTTTTTTTAATATTTTTTTCAAATTTCAAATTTGATCCAAATTTAGAAAATAAACGATAAATTTGTGGCCTTGGGCCAATGATGTAAATATGTCAGATATCCATTTATGTACATTAGAAAAATATTTTTACGCATTTTAAAAATTTTTTTAACAAGATTAATTTTTCAGTACTGGTTTTCAAAAATTCAAATTTTAGACATTTATAAAATTCTAACCTGGGCACTTTTTTAAAAAGCCAAATTCAAATAATACTTTGTTTAGAAAAAAAACAGCCCCAATCTCAAGACTAAAATTTAAATTTAATATGAAAAAAATTTTAATTTTAGCTTAAAACAATCATTTTGAAGAGTTATTTTGTTTATTTTAATAAACAAAAACGCTAGTCCAAAATTACAAAATAGAAAAAAAAAAACATTGAAAATTTTAGATTGTATAATAAGAAAAAACAAATGATACTTAAAATTAAAGGCCACTCTTGGTAACTAGTAACTAGTGAGAAACTGGTCAAATTTAAATTTCAAAGTTTTGGGCTCTGTTTATTAAATAATTGAAATTTAGGGATTTTTCAATTTACTCAAAAAATAAACTAGAATTTTTCCAATAGAAACTGCACCGAATAGGATTTAATTAGGTCAAAGTTTAAGCATCTATGTGAATCCAAATATTTTTGAAATTGAATTAGTTGCATAAGCAATATTTATGTAAACTAAAGACTAAGGCATCTTTAGAAACCTGCCATTTTGGAAAAAATTATTTTACGCAACTGTTAAATTTTTTTTTTAAAAAAATTTTTTTTCTTGGGGACTCTTTTGGTTATTTTGAGACAATTTTGTGCCTCTAATGGACAAAAAAAATGTTAAAATTTCTTTTTTTATTTGTGGTGAAATATTTTTTTATTTAGACGACTTAGTCAGGATTCAATAAACAACTTTTTTTTTTTTTTATTTCTATATGCAAAGAAAATAAGCGAGCAAGTGTGAGTGTGTGATATTTTTAATCTTTTTAGAGAATTCAAGTGGCCACAAATTGAAGCTACACAAAAATATCAACTTGAAATTTATTGCTACAAAACAGATTAAAATAAACAACTCAATCCATTAAATTAATAGACCTTATTTGCGCTTCGAATGGAATTTAGAATAACTTTTTTATAAGCTTTTTTTTTTTTAATTTGTATAAACAAGTCTCATTTTCGGTCAGCCAAGTTTATATGTCCAAATTCTCTTTCTTTCTCTTTTTCTCTTCTCTGTCGAAAAAGATGTTTTTTTCAGACATTTATTATTTTTTCGTTTTATCCAGGCGAGTAAATATATTTTTTTGTAATTTTCAAATTACGGAAAATAGAAATACATCAAAAAATTTGTTTACACTTTTGGAAAAAAAATTAAAATTCAATTAAAGAGGAAGCAATTAAGTTTATTAAGAAAAAAATAAAGTTTTGTTTCCCTAGCGCTGTATTTGGCTGGCGTAAATTAGAAAACAGTTGCCTTTGAAAAAATTTGTTTTAAATTCAGTTCAATTTAATTTGAGAATTTCATTTATTTGTGCCTGTACTTGCAGCACAAATTTCCTATTTGTTTAAGCTTATGTTTATTTAGATATTCAAGATATACTTAAGTATATTTCATTAGTCCATTCAAATAAATGAATTTTATTTAAATATAATTTAAATTTTGTCATCTATTTGATCAATCATGAAAAGTGAGAATAATATTTCTCCAACTCGACTTAATAAGTCGTTTCAAGTAAAAAAATGTTTTGGATTCAAAAAAAAATTCTAATTTTGTATTTTTTTTTTCATGTAAAAGCTTGTGAATAGCATATCAGATCTTGAGCAAGGAAGATTCTATACAGTCAACAAAGACGGATCGTTTGTTAAAGTAATGTTTTTTTTTATCTTAAATTTAAATTATTTTTAAATTAAAATAATTAATTAAATTAAAAACAGCTAATAACTGTCACCTCTTTTCAGCCCCCCAAACTTTACATTTTGTAAATTAAAAAAATATTTCTTAATTTTGTAGAGACAAGGATTATAAAAAATTTTTAGTTTATTTAATAAATATAAATGGCACAGTTGAAGACACACACCGTGTTCAACAGAACTGAACTGTGTGAATTAGTTTATATTTTTTTTAATTGAATTAAATGATTAAATGAATAAAAATAAAAAACTTTATTTAAAAAGAAAGAAATAGTGGCTTTTCAAGTTGAATCTATTTTAATTGTATTTTGGGTTGTTTGACATCTTCTCATGTGTTTTTTGATTCCTATTTCTGCCTCCAACATCTTGTTACATATTGGACATTTTTTTTTGACCACTGTAAATTTTTTAAATGAGCAGAATGTTTCTTATTTTTGTAGAGAATTTTTCAAGGATTAAAAAAAAATCACTCTGGTTTATTAAAAAAACCGAGTAGCATATTTAAATCTTTATTTAAGGTTTAAGTAAGCATAAATTAAATAAAATTTTTCATTTAAATTTTATTGCATCGCAATTTACACAGTCTTTTAACTTTTAAATCTTTCAAATTTCAATTTAAAAAAATTGCAAAAATGCAATGCAAGAAAAATGCGCATTTAAATTTCTGAGCAAAAAGAGCAAATTGAAAATTATAAAATATTTTATTTTGCTCTGGGTTTTGAGTGTTAACCAAGATACTTTTCAATCTTACAAATATAATCTTATAAAAAAATTTTATTTATGCACCGTGCACCTCAACATATATCAATTGAAAAATATCAATTTAACTGACCCTTTCATGCTTATAAATCAAACTTTAGATAGAATCAGTTTTGCAAAGATTTGAAAAGTATCTTGGTTAATTTTATTCATCGGTTGATTCTGTGAAATAAACAGGAATATTATCTAATTAAATAGCTTCAGGTATTTCTGGAAGATAACCCGCATGACTGAAATAAAATGTAAGACTATTTTTATCTTAGATAAAATTAGAATTTCTAACATGCTATTAATAAAATCTTAAAGCAAAATTAGTGATTTAATCAGAAATTTAAGTGATTAAAAATTAACACGCCAAAATATGATGCTATTTGAGAGCAAAATTCAATTGTTCTAGAACCATCTTTACATGGACAAAACCAACCGTTTACCTCAGAATTAAGCTTGAAGCTTCAGCTCTTCAGATAACACTTAAATTTCTATTAACCTTTATTTTTATTCTAATATTATTGTCAAAAATGCTCGGCTTAAATTATGTTTTAATTTATAGGAACCGAAGATTATCTTTTCTAAACTTATTTTTGGAAAATCTTCTGCAAAATAAAAGAAAATTTGAATTTTATGAGATTAAGTTTTTATGATTTTTTTTTCACATCTTTAGTTTTAAAGTAAATATTTAATACAAAATTTTATTTTTTTATGTCGATGGCTAAGCAATTTATCTACAAAACATGAATGGTTTCCTTTTTTTAACTGCACATCTTAGACAAAAAGAAGTTGATTTTAATTCAAATAATTTTTTTTTACACAGCAACAAAAATAATAGTTTTTTACGACTTATGTATTTATGGTGTAAATTTAAAAGGGAATTTAGATTTTTTTCATTAATAAAAAATTGAAAAATTCAATGGAGACTTATCTTAATGTGATGAAAAAAATTTGGAATCGCATCCAAGCATTGTGCATAGTTCTGCAGGCACAAAATTTTTTCCTAATACTACTTTTGTCTAATTTCATTGCATTGCAATTTACACAGTCTTTTAACTTTTAAATCTTTCAAATTTGAAAAATTGAAAAAATGCGATGCAAAAAAAATATGCATCTAAAATTTTTGAGCAAAAATATCAACTTGAAATTTGATCAAAAATTTTACTTGGCCATTTAAATTTAAGATGATTTTAAGGCATGATAATTTAAGGAAAAAGAATAAGAAAATTTCAATTTAATTTAAAATTTTTAATTAAAGTAAATAAAATTTTTACATTATTAACTGAGAACTGACAGCTACAGTCAGTTTTTATTAGATTTAAAAAATTAAAAAAAAAATTAATCAATTTAAATTTAAATGTTATATTCGAATTTATAAATTGATCAAATTAATTACGTTCAAATATTTTAAATAATTATTAATAAAAAGTCAAAAATTAATTATCTTAATTTTAGTTTTACAAGTCAAAACTGATTTTCTTGTTTATTAATGTTAAAATTTTATTCAATTTTTCTTCAAGTTTGAATTGATTTAAATCAAATTTTAAAAATATTATCTTTTCTAAATTTTTTGAGTTCATACTTGATCTATGAGGACATTTGATATAATCAAATGATGAAAAAATTGCTCTCCAGGACCCGAGGATGATAAGAATTTCTTTAGATAACGAATCAAAGCCAGTTAAAAAAAGCGTTGTGAAATTCAAATACAATTTAAAAAAAAAAGTTTTTTATTTTTAGATAAATCAAAATGAGCTAAAAAAAAATATTCGAAAATTTTTAAAAAATATCTTTTTTACCTCAAAAAAAAACTTTATTTTCTTTTTTTAGGTAGACCAAATCAATAATTAATTTAAATCTTATTGATGTTTTATTTTTTGTCCTTTATTTATATCAGAAAAATTATTTTAATTAAAAAAAGTGCAACAAAGTTTGTTGAGTATTTGTCTAAATATAGTAGTAGTAGTAGTAGTTCTTGCTGCGACACCTAACATGTAGATTGTCTAAGCCCATCACCGCCAATTGGCCGTGTAGAGCTGTAGCAGCCGATTCCATTGAACCTATCTAAATATATTTTATCTTTTTAATTTTTTTTTATCAAAAAAGTAGTGTTGTGAGTGGCGGCTCGTGGACCGCCGTAAACAAATCTTTAAAAAACTTCAAATATGAAAATTTTATAGAGAAAAGAACTGTGTATTAGACAAATCATTTATTATAAAAAAGTTTTTTTTTCAAATTTTTTGATTATCAGAATCAAACTTTCAAATTTATTTTTAAATTATTTTCAGAATATTTTTTTTCAGATATTTTCTGTTTCGACTAACAAAATTACAAATTGATAAAATTGAAATTGATAAAATTTTAATTGTTAGGCACAAATGACCTTCTTTAGAAAATAAAAATATGCTTTCTAAAATAAATAGATTAAAAAAATTTTTTTTTAAACAAAATTTTTTTTTCAAGAAAAATGACGGAATTGAGTCAATACCATCAAAAGACTTGGCCGAATCACCAACTTTAGATAAGCAAAATCGCTTTAAAAAAATGTAATTTAAACAAAAATATAAAAATTGTGAAATTAAATAAATAATTTTAAGAATGAATGTTGTGTTATCCTCCTACGGCTTGTTTATAATTCTCGTCATGATTATTATCCTAGGCATCCTTATGGGTCTAATACCGGTATTTTTAAACAACACTAAACAAACAAATATTTTAGTCAATGACAAAAACGATTCAACACTAATCGACAAAATTTTAAATCAAACAGATTCGATAACCGAAGCCACAAGTGAAAAAAATCCAACAACAAAGCAAACAACCAGTGTGCAAACATCTCAAGTTGAGTCGACAATCAAACTCGAGCAAGTGACAAGCAATGCGCCTACTAGTGAACCTCCACAAAGTACTGAACTAACAACTGAAGCCGAAACTACAACAAGCACTCAAAGTCCCTCAACTGAGGAATTGATAATTACCACAGAAAAACTTTGCGAAATAGATCCAAATCCAAAGTCAATAATTCCATTCGACTACAACTCCAATGATTGTCCAACACAATCAATTTACAGTCCAAAATTTCTAACTCTCACAAGTTCATATAACTTCGAGTATCCCATAAATCAATTAATAGTCTGTCCCGGCTCTAAACTAGAACTTAAATGTCCATCTAATCAACTACTTCATGTCTATTCGGCCTATTACGGCATTCAGCCTGACACAAATACATTTAGTTGTAGCAAACAATCAAGTCTGCATGAAATATGCTATTTTGATTTAACTTTTAGTAATTTGACTACAATATGTGAACAAAAAAGCTCATGTGATATAACAGTAAATGTTGGCAGCTTTGGCGATCCGTGCATAAACTCTAAAAATAAACAACTATTTGTACAATATCAGTGTGTGGACACAATTAACTATGATTTAGTCAATACATGCGATTTGAACAGAAATAAAAGCTCAATATGCCCGGAAAAAAAAGCTACACAAAATGAAATAATGATTTGTGACTCAAGACCGTTTTCTATTGAGTGTCCAAATGGATATTACATAAATATTTTGTGTGCCTTTTATGGACTTGATCCCAATTTGAGATGCGCTGGTACATTTTACTATGGTGCGCCTAGTGCTTGCTATTCTAAACAGTCCTATAACCTTGTGGTCGAAAATTGTAATGGAAAACAAAATTGTACGTTCAGAGATGACACTGGTACAAAATATGACATTGGTTTCACTGAGGTGTGTCCAGGCTTTCAAAACATGCTGCTTATTCAATGGGAATGCGTTTCAAATGACCAAACAACACAACAGCCATACACAACTGTTTCTA
>VANL01000932.1:0-20259 GCA_006352455.1 Brachionus sp. 'Tiscar'
CATATCTGTCTCTGTATTGTTTGACCTATTTTCTAATATCTGGGTCAAAGAGGAAATTCCAGAAGATTGGTCAAAAGAACATATTGTTAGAATACCGAAAAAAAACATATTGTATAACATCCTCAATGATTTATATTAAATATTTTCAAATAAATTAAAATAAAAAAGTTGATTTATATTGAATATAAATTAAAAACCTAAATTCATAAGCTTCAATCAACTAGTTGTTTTTCTTTTTATCTTTTTTATATTGTTTTGTTTTTTGTGCTTTAGATTTTTTAATTTTAACATCAGTCATTTCACAATATTTTGCTTTAGTTCCTTTACTTCTTTAAAAATTAAATTTGATAGTTTTCATTAAAACCAAATGAAAAACGATGTTTCCAGAACAATTGATATTTCCAGGCTTTTATTTATATATAAATCCAAACTTGATAAGCTAGAACATTCATAAAATACATTTAAGTCTAATAGACGCGTAAAATTTGGAAAAAATTTAACACGAGTAGATGGTCGATCAATCAAAAATGTATTTTTTGAATGTTCTAGCTTATGTCTTATCAAGTGAGGATTTATTCATGAATAAAAGTCTGAAAATATCAATTGTTCTTGAAGCTTCGTTTTTAAAATATTTTCTATCAAATAAATATTGAGACTATTGCCTAATTCTTATTTAAATTTTATTTTGCTCTTTTTGGTTTTTTGATTCTGAAATATTTATCAATCTATTTGAAAACATTTATCTTTCAAGCATTATTTAGCATAATTTTTATCATATGGTTTTAATGAAAATGATCAAATTTAATTTTTAAAGAAGTAAAGGAACTAAAGCAAAATATTGAGAAAAAGATTGATGTTGAAATTAAAAAATCTAAAGCACAAAAAACAAAATAATACAAATAAACTACCAATTGATTGTAAAATAAAGCCTGGAAGTATAAATTTTTCAGTTGCTTTGATTCGATTCAAAAATAGATGATTATTACTTTTTTAAATTTTATTTAATTTTACAAAATTAATTTAAACAATTATTGAATAAAATTTCAGCTCTAAAAGAAAGTTTCTTTTTTTTTAAAAATAAATAAAAAAGGTTGTTGTTAATGCGGCAAGTTTTTATGTTTGAAATCAAACTAAACATGCCGAATTAAACTAATTCATTATATACAAATTCAGGCTAAGAAGCTCAAAAGTCAAACAAATTAAGATTATTATTTGAATTTATTTGAGTGTTTTGGCTTGAATTTGGAGATAAAGACGGATTTGCAATGGGCTTTGGACTTTGTAAACTCTGGCCCATCAAGTCTTTCAATGGAATGTTATTTTGGTTTCCTTTATTGCTTAAGCCTTTAGAATGTGGAGTTAAATTATCTAAATTAATGTCAACTGACTGACCAAGCTTGTCCCAAATTGAATTCGTGTTGGATAGCTTTTTGAAATTTTCATTTGATCTGTTTGGTGTAGAATGATTGTTATTCGAACTTATATTTTGATTCAAACCCTGGCTTGAAGAGATGTTGGGCATTGTTAATGAGTTTTGCATTGGCGTTGGAACTGGATTAGCTGAAAAAAGTGAATAAAGATCTGGACCATTTGAAGCCTGCTGTTGATCAGAAGTAAGAGAAAAAAAGTTATCTATATCATTTTGATTTTGGGGTTTTTCTTCAACAGATGAACTATTTTCTGGCATCATTTGAACTGGTTTAAAATCAAACAAATCTATGTTGTTGGCTGTAACGACAGGCTCTGATTTAAGAGCCACAGGAGTTACAAATTCACCAAAATCTCCAAAATCATCTTCTGTTTTAGTTTTTTCATTCTCTCCAAAGTCAAATAAGTCAATTGTCTTTGTTGGCAATTGAGGATTTGAACTCGCTTTGTTTTCATCAGCTTTTTTTGTTGCTAAATTTTTATTTAATTTTATCGGTTCCAATTTAAGTGAAGCTTTAGTGCTCTTTAACGAAAAAATATTTAGTCAAAATTTTTTAAATAAATTAAATATTTTTTTTCCTTGAAAAGAATGTGTTTTCGGCTTAGAAAAAAAAAATCCAGTCGAAAATTCCTGTGTACATGATTATTTATTATAAATAAATTTGTGATCTAATTTCAATGAAATAAATAAATTCAAAATAAACTAATACAATTTTTAAAAGTTTTTAGATTATTTTTTTATAAGAATTCGCTAAACATTTTCTTAAATATATCATGTTCATCAGCCTTTAATATTAGATGATTATTACTTTATCTTGAAACCATTGTTTCTTTTCTCCATTTTTTAATTATTTTGGTTTTAATAAATCCAAATGGAATTAATTGACCTAGTGAAGTCTTTCCTTTCAGAAATTTAAAAGAAAGGCGATAATAAAATAAATAAAGAGGTAAATAGCTAACTCAGTTAGTTGGAATCTTTGTTCTACATACGGAGGTTAAAAAAAGCAGTTTCCGAAATTGGCATAATCTTTTCGAGAGATAGTAGAGGAAAAAACTCTCTAAATATTTTTATTAGTAATCAACCAATGCCGCAAACTAAAGAAGTTAATTTTTAACTGCATTTTAGATTTAAACTTTAACTAACAGATAGAAAGAATAAAAGAGAAATGGGCACAGAAACTGACATCGTAAAAATTCTTTCACACAAGTCATGGAAGAAAAAACATTAAAAATGCCATAGGTTAAGTGCTGAAGGAGCAAAGCATGTTCTTTAAATTTTAGCACTTGGTACATCCTTTGTACCATCAATAAAATAATTCTCTAAAATTCTGCAACACATCTGCAAAATTCATAATAATTTAGTACAAAAATAAGATTAATTCAAAATTTTGGAAAAATAGCAATTTTTTCATTTTTTTTAAAAAACCTTTTATCCAATATGTGTAAGAATTTTGGAACGGTTTAACTAGCTTATTTAATTTTTAGTAATTTTTTATAAAAGCATTGTATTAACTAAATAATAGAGTTTCAAATGATCTCTTCGTTTAAACCATTTAATATATCGTAATTATAAACCAATAAAGATTCAATCTAATTTAAATGTTAGAATTTCTTAATATTTGAGAAACCGTATTGAAAATACATTAAGTATTAAATTTTAGATTAAAATATTCAAAATATGAATTTTATTAATTCAAATAATATTGATTAAAGATGTATTTATATCTTTTTACATAATTTCTTAAAAATTCAAAAAAAAATTTTAATTGTAATTTTTTTTAAATGTTTTATTTTTTAAATTTAGTGCATACTTAAATTTGATACTATTACTTGATAATATAGTTTAATTATATCTTGCAAGAACATCAATCGTCCTTTAGGAAATTTATTAATGATCTGCTTAACCTTCAAAAACCCAAGAAAACATATCAAATTAAATTTAACCTTTTTAGACTTACACAAGAAATTTGCAATGGTTTTAATATGAAGAAGTGGTAGGGGCTGTCTTCTTTGACCTTGAAAAAGTCTTCGACAAAACAATCCACCCATTTTTTTTCAAAAAATAAAAGAATAGAAATTTATGCTTATATTTTTTTAAATTTTCTTACTATAAAATTTTCGAAAATTCAACCTTATATAACTTAAAAAGTTCTTATATATCAAAATAATTTTTTTCTTTCAAAATTACTATCTAACAGCTGAAAAGAAGGACTTAATCTCCATTCCAACCTGCCAGTGCTTTGTCCAAATCGCTTTTTATATAAAATAATTACGTAATAATCCTAATTGAGAAAAATGTCTTTAAAATTGAGTACTTTATTTTAGTGACACATTGTTATAACATGTGTAAGATTCTGATGTTGTGTTATGTCACTCAATTCGGATAATAACGTTAGATGATATTGATGATTTATTATTAGATGCTGAAGAAATAGTAATAAAAAAAGTTTATAGAAAAATAGAAAAACTAATTAAGTGACAAACTCTAAAATAAAATTTAAAATTTCTTTAGAAAATAAAAATTATCGTTTTATTTTAAACTTAAAGTGATTTTTTTGTAATAAAAAAGCAATTTGCAAGGACTATTTGCGACTGAATGTTGAGCAGCATATAGAAATAAGATGAATTAAGCGAGCTTACAGTAGTTCCTTTAGAGCTTGTTTTGCTAGGTGAATCCAAATTGGCAAACATGGATGAGCGCTTTGACAAATCGGAAAAAGGATCATTTTTTTTTTGAGTTTCTTCGTCCGAGTCCGAATATATATCTGAAGCCTTTGATTTTGATTCAGAGTCCTGATTAGTCGATGTTTCAATAATGTCTTTAACTTTCGACTTTAAATCGCTGATCTTTTCTCCGAATGATGGCGAGCTACTGCGCCAATTTTTGTCATCTAAATCATGGCTTTTAGATGAATAGGAACTGAAGTCGTTATAAGACCTGCTGCTGGTGCCAAAAGAGCCCATTGAAGATGTCGAATAACCAGAAAATTTCTCTCTATTTTTTTTTGCCTTTTTACGTTCTTCTCTGATGCGCTCATCATCTTGAATAAGCTCGATTATCTCTTTGACCTTGATTCTGACATTAATGCCCTGATCTTTGCCATTTTCATCGACAAAAGCAAACGTTTCCAAACTTCTTAGATCATAAAGATGTTCTCGAGCGCTGGTGACACATTTTTCGGAGCCATTCTTAAGTAAATGAGTCAACAAAAGAAGTGATTTGTACACATTTCGCCAGTTTTCTTTGTTCTCTTGAAACATTCGCTTCCATAGCATGCCCATAACTTCGGAATAGTGCTCATAGGTTAAAGTGTACTGAGCGATTTCTTGCATTAGTGAACCATGAGGACCCCATGCCTCATCATTAGTTGCTTCTCGCACTTTTACTTCAACTTCAGTGTAGTTCATGACCACATTGGTCCTAAAATTAAAAGTTTTATCAACTCTTATAAACAGCTAAAAATTATTTCGTACACTTTGTCTTTTAGTTCTTTAATTTTCCACATCGGTAAGAAATTCGTTATGGCATCCATTTCGAATTTTGAGTAAATTACGTTAAATTATTACAAAAATAATAATAATAATAATAATAGTAAAAAAAATAACAAATAAAATTAATAAAAATCTTTAACTAAACTCTAAAGTAAATGAGTATTTAATATGATCCTGATAAAATCAAATTATTTATTATAAAGTAATGCACTAAAGATTTGCTGGTGAGAAGCCATTTTTTCGGCCCCTTAACGCCTTCAAAAATTGATGATGTTGACATTTTTTTTAAATATCAAAAATTATAATTTACGCTTAAAATTTTTCTAAATAACAAAGATTTCAAGCCAAAATAACTTTAGAATATTTTATGCTTTTTTTTTTCTATTTTTTTCTTGCAATTATAAAAAAATTTCAAGCTTTATATATGCATGCGTATAATCTTCAACAAAGACAATAAAATTGAGTCTTATTTGAGATTGCATAGAATAAATAATTTTTCTAAATTTAAATACTTTTTTTTTATTATATTTTTAGTATAACTAGTTAATTTATTTCTAGATATTTTTTTAAAACAACACCCGTCAAAATTGTAAAAAAATATAAATCCGGGTGTAAGTAATAAAAATAATCTTACCGTATTCCTTCGTTCGAATATGCTGCACCACAAGTTAAGACACGCTTTTGGACCTTGCACCAAAGTACATCTCGCCCATGCAATAACATTTCTAATTTTGAATGCATGGTCTAATAGCGTAATTACTGGTTTTGGTCCGCATCAAACTCTGAAATTCTTAATTTAATGCGGTATCACCACTCGAATTTAAAAAAAAAAATAAAATAAAAAAAATCAATTTTTCTAATATTTTTTTTCTTGACTTTTGGTGCTGTACCAATAATTTAAAAAAAATTGTTTTTATTTATTTTTTTTTAAATTATATTTTTAAACGTCTTAACCTGTTATATCTTTTTGCTGAGAGAAACACATGCCATTACCCGAACTAACAAAAATAGAGCATACAGATATTACAAAAAATGGTAAATTTTCTAGTTTTAGATAATGTTCTCTTTCTAGTAGATATTTTATTTGAATAAAAAAAGATAATAACAGTTTAGAAAAGATGATAATTTTTAGATAATAAAAAGACAATTAATAATAAAAAATTTAAAAAAAAATTAATAACGACTTTTTTTCTGATAATTTTGCAACTTCTTCATTATTTTTATATTTTGTATTTGAAGAACATGCAGTTATTATTTTGCGTTTTTCAGGCTCATTCTCATTCGGTGAATTAACTTGTTTTTTGCAACTCTTTTGACACTTGATTTTGACTGATGAATTTATCATTAATTGAAGCTATCGAATATCTTTCTAATGCTTCTAAGCCTTTTAATTCCACGTTCCTTCAATTGCAAGATCAGTAAACTCGCCTTAAACCTTGTTTTTACCACATTTACAAGCTACTTCTTCCGGAAACATCATTGTCAGTTTCATCGGAACGATTTTCAAATTGTTAGCTTCCTAAAAAAAACAAAAAAATTTCTTAATATTTTTTAAAATAAAAAATCCTAAAGTCCTCATATTAATTTTTAAAAAGGCATCAGCATTTCAAGTGTACAAAACTTTTTATGATCGCTACTACCAAGAAAATTTAATCATATGGCTTTAAATTAAACAACAGGTATTGTTTATAAAGACAGCCGGCTTTCGCATGAAAAACTAATGTCTGCTCTGGACACATTGAAAAAAAATGCATAACTACGAAATTTACGTAAAATTACTTTAATTTCAAATTATTCTCTTTAAAATCTCTACTATTTTCTGATTCATTAGAGAAAGCCTTTATTTCGACAGCTAAACCTTGGCGAGATAGAATCTTCGCGTCCTGAATTATTAAATCTACTCAAAAATCTCGCGATTAAAATCCAATTGAGATTGCATCGAGCGAGTTAAAAGCTTTTGTAAGTAAAAAGGAAATTGAAAATCAAATAGACGCTTAAAAAGCAATATTTGTATCTATTTGTATAAAAGCAATAATTTCTTTGTTTTCAATTACAGTTTAATTTTTAATTCCCAGAATAATTGAAAGAAATGGTGATTTGTCACATGATTGAAATAAAATATTTAAAACTTATATTTACTATTAAATATTTTACATAAATTTATTAATGATATGCCAGAAAAGCTACATCACTTTTGTAAGCTGTTCGCCGATGATAGCAAACTAAAAGCAATTATCAAGAACAATCTTGATAAAAAATGCTGCAAGATGACTTGAATAAATTGGTCGAATGGACAACTGAGTAGCGAATGGTCTTCAATTTTGATAAATGCAAGGTAACGCGAGTAGTTGATAATAAAAAAAAATTTACAAGCGTGGTGTCTTGAAGAGAAGGGCCACGAAGTCAATACATCATCTCAGACATATGACATATGAGGAGAGACTAAGAAAATTAAGGCTGCAAAAATTGTCTGAAAGGAGAGAAAGAGGAGACATGATACAGATTTTCAAATTCGTCAGAGGCTACAATTAAGTAAACTGGTTTCATCCTAACATGCCTGCTAACTCACTCACGCAGACTGGACCCGCTGGGTCCATTAGAAGGGGTCCACATCGTTTAAGCCAGCAACGAACAAATTGTAGAAAAAAGAGAAAACTTTTTCAAAAATAGAGTGGTGAAAGGATGGAACAAACTGCCAACACAAATTTGTGAATCCAGAACAGTTAATGGTTTTAAAAACAAATTTGACAAAACGCAAACAATATAAGCTACCATAGCTTGGAGTCTACTGTCTCTAAGCCTCGTAAATGACCAAACGTGGGTCATTTACTATTTTTTTTTTTTTTTAACCTTGTTCGCTCCTTGTGTAGCATAGGGGGGAGCTCATCTCGTTTCTAAGTACCTTTTGAGCGAAGGCTCCGATCTGACACAGAGGAGACTGCATCGTGACTGTCATTTACTATAGTTACTCTTTATTATTTTTATATTATTAAATTTACTTTTTTAACCATTTTTTACTTTATTCAAAGTCAACCTCTGCTTTCAAAATGGCTTTCGATAAGTTCAATGAAATCGGATCCAACAGTTCCACACGGCCGAATGGCGGTGGTGGTCTCAGAAACTCTACATGCTGGGTGTAGACCGTCAAACTTTTCTTTTCTCTAAAAAATTTTGATATTGAAATTTTTTTTTATGTTTGTTTTCACACCCGGCCACCAAAACGGCCAACAACATTTTTTGGCGGTTTAGCGGCCGCCACTCACGGTACTCGACACTAGTCCAAACTACGTCATTCTTTAAAAATCATAAATCATTTATTTTAGACAAGAAGCAGATTAGAGAATAGTCAAGATTATCTAATGCTAAGCATCTATGATTTCGGCTTACAGTGAAATATCGAAAAAGTAAAAGACTAAAAAGGACTAAAATTTTTTAAAATATACCACAAAGTATAAGTTTGAAATAAACAATAATTTAAAAGTATCAATTTTTATTTTTGTTTTTCAGTTGTTTTAATAATCATTTTATAATTAAGTTGTTAAAATAATTGCAACACATCATTAAGAAAATGAATTATAATTTATTTTAATATCATGAAAAAAATTCAAAATATAAGTTAATGTTTTAGGTGCAAAAATTTTTTATAAATAGACAAAAATTAAAAATTCTTCAATTTAAACTTATAAAAGTGATTATTATATTAAATAATTAATAAATTGAAAAAAAATAGAATTATTTTAGAAAAAATATTGAGTCTGTGAAGAAAATTTTATCTATAATTTTTAGAGTCTAAGCTAAACAATCAATACCTAAATCGTGCCTATAATGATTAAACAAGCTTTTTTTTCTTAATATTTTGACATAAACTCTTTCATATTTCATACTTTCATTAAATCATTTTTCAACTAATTAAAATTTTTGTAAATCTTTTGCTATTCATCTTATATTTTTTGTTGAAATTGAATACTAATTATCTATCTCAATTGGAAATGCAAGGAATAAGCTTTTAAGGAATATCATCAATTGAAAGCCTCAAATCAAGCAATTTCAAAACTTTAATCCATTTTTTTCAAGCCAATAATTGTTTATCTTATTTCAACAATATTTAATTTATAATTTTATTTATTATTCTTTTTATCTCGTCTAAAATGAATTTAATAAATTAATAGTATTAACCATTATAAAAAGACTGATAAAATTTCTTTAAAAAATGTTTAAATTAATTAGGGAAAAATTTTTAAATATAAAATTAAAAAAAAACAATTAGGTAAAAATCTTATTTTATAAATATATTTATATAAATATTCGGATTTGGAGTTTGATTTACTTGTAAAAAATTCTTAGCAAAACAAAACAAAAATGATAGTTTTTCAGACAATCTGCCATTAATGCTTGTAAATTTAAATATTTTCTCTTTTTGTCTAGACAAAAATCTGCTTCTATAAACTAGTTCAACTATAAGCTTAATTTTATATTATAAAGCTTTAAATTTTTTAAGACAAAAATTTAAATTTTCTAAAACTGATTTAAAATCAGTTTCTGGAGAAAAAAAATATTCATATTGCAAATTATTTTAATTTTTGTTTTTTTATTTGTTAAAAAATTCTGCTCAATGCATATACTATCCGAAATGGTTGAAATAAGATTTTTTCAAAACGTGCTCTCACTTTGCAAGCAAAGCAATGAAAAATATTAAAATAAAAAAATTGAAATTTTTTCCATATTCTTTGAGCTTTTTTCATAGCCGAAAAAAGGCACTTAGTAAAACAATGTTCCTTTTATTATAGATAAAATCAACAAGAGTTCAAAATGTCCTCACACTTGCAATGGATGGTTGTAAGGAACAACTCGGCTTTTTTGTTAAAAGGTGCTCATGGCCATACTTTCACAACTGTATGTACGTTTCCGTTTTTTTTGTTTTCTAATATTAAATCTCCTTGGGATTAAAAAAAAATTTTGGTAGTAGCGAGCTTAAGGGTATTTTTACTCTTAATGATGAATTCTATTTTTATGAAGGATTAATTTCTGTTGTTTAATTTAAAGCCCTATGATTAAATTTTTTTGGTAGTAGCGATCATAAAAAGTCTTGTACACTTGAAATGCTGATGCCTTTTTAAAAATTAATATGAGGGCTTTTGGATTTTTTATTTTAAAAAATATTAAGAAATTTTTTTGTTTTTTTTAGGAAGTTAACAATTTGAAAGGCAAAAATTCTTTCCGATATAGCGGTCTAGTGCAAGAAAAGACTGTCGGAGTTGCTCCAACAAAAGAGGGCGATGGCGTTGTTTTAACCACTCGCAAAACCAGCTTCCGAAACAAGCCGAGCAGAAATTTGAACACAGTGAATTTTAAGACTTCGTCTGGGCCAAGACGCGTTTTGAACAAGATTAGAAACACTTTGCGCAAGACCAAATACCGAAAAGACTTGAAAATGGCTGCTTTGAGACGAGCCAGCGCTTTGATGCGTGCTCAGAGAACCAAAGCTGCACCAGCTGCCAAATCAACTGCTGCCAAAAAAGATTAAACATTTTTAGATTTTTAATACAAGTCTTAAAATGTTAATAAAAAAATTGCAAAAATGTTTTTTTTTCATTATTTGCTTCTTTTATTTTTTTTTGTTTAATTAGACCTGGATGAATGAAAAAAGTAATCTGATCTCGAATAATAAGTGCAGATCAAAATTAGAATAGATAATTTGTTTGCTTAATTAATATAATTTAAAAAATTAGGTTACAAGGAAAAATAAGACCCAATTGGAAAGAATAAATTATTCTGCTTTTGTTAACTTTATTGCTCTGAGATAACATCAGAATTCTAATTATTTTAGTGCTGATTGAATTTCTCTTCTAGAAGGCTGAGCTTGAGCCAATCCAAATAGAGAAGTTGCTCTCGTTTAGGAAAAACTATGCTAAATTTAGTAAATATCCATTCATTTCGCGAGAGCAAGTATCTGTTAAACTTGAAGAATATCTTGCTGAGATAAATCTAGAAGAATAGCTTCTATAAATACTCATCGATAGTTTCTTTTTTCTATCAAACGTTTAAGAAAGCAACAGAAACTACAAAATATTTTTTAATAGCAATAAATCAAAAAAAAAAATGCCACGAGATCAAATTAAAAATCAAACTTTAGAAAAAAAATTGAGAAAATACTACAACTTGACTTTAGGTAATTTGTTTGTTTTTGAATGCATACAAGTGTATTATAAATAAATATACAACCAACACAGACATTAATGTGTGTTTAAGATGCTTTATTGGCTATTTTTTGTTAATTTTAAGATACCAACAATGATGGTGTTGTAACTTGGGATGACTTTTTGGCAGCCGTTGAGAGCATAGTGCCGAAAGAAGATGCCGAAAAGAACTCTCGTCTAAAAATATTGAGAAAACGTTTGGAGCAAAACTTTCAAAAGTACTTTTCGGATTTGTGCGAAGTAGGTGATGCTAACCAGGACGGTGCCATTGATTTGGATGAATGGCTTGATGTAATGAACGATATAATAATGCATGTCAGACAAAAAAGCGCTTTTCCCGAATGGTATGAGGGCTTGCACAAGGCTTTGTTCAGAGCTAACGAGTTTTTTGACGACAGAAATGTATTGAAGGAAGAATTTGTAGTCATGATGTCTACATGGGAAATAGATGAAGAAGCTGCCAAAAAGGCCTTTGATTACATTACCGAAAGTGGAAAGAAAAAAATGGATTATAATTTATTTAGCGAATTTATGAAACAATTTTTCACCAATGAAGAGCAAGGCCATGTAGTCAACATGGGATTAGATCTCTAGATCGATAGGCTGTTATGGCGAAATCGCAATTTCTAAAAATAAACCACAAAGCTTAACCTTTATTTAGACTAAAATTAAACTAATTTTTAATCTATAACTAATTTTTATTTAATTTTTTTTTATTTAAATTATTATATTCATGTTTTAAAATAAAGTAGTTAAACTCTAAATTCATATAAAATAATTAATATTAAAAAAGGGCAAAAGAGGAGCTCGAAACAAAAATAAATCTGCAATTGAGTTTCAACAGTCTGGTTTAGTTCCAATTAAAGAAATCCCTACGTAGACGAAGAAGTGCAAGATAATGTTCTCACTGTCGCAAAGCCGAGAAAAAGAGTAAATATTGAAAAAACTATTAAAATCACAAATTGCATGCATTCAAAAAAGTTGTGAGAAATCTAGCGCAAAAATGTTTAAGAATTTTAATTGTACAAATGGTTATAAAATAAAAGTAGATAATATTTTATATATTTGTTTGCTTTTTTTCTTTATTTTTTTTTTAATAAAATAAAATTAAAGCTATGATTTAATGAAACTTTTTCCTTTTTTGATATACCTTTTTATTTTTTGTGTTATTTTTCTGAAATAAAAGTTTAATTAAACTGCTAATTAATTTTTTTTTCTAAATTATTAAAGGTTTTACTGAATTTTTGGATAAATATTATTTATGGTCAAATCATTTAAAGCATTCTTTTTTAGAAATAAAGCAATAAAGATTACATAGTAAAAATAAATAATTAAATTTTTTTGTTCAATTAAGCGAACAATTTAGTTAACAAACTTATGATAGATAGATATAGTTATCCCTAAAACACCGACCCGGACTCCGGAAAACGGACTCACGGACCCGGTTTCGAAAAAAAAATTCTACTAAAACCCGGACCCGGCCCTTTGAAAAATTTGCTAAAACACGGACCCGGACTTTCAGATTTTAATATCCGGACTCCCGACAAAATTAATTAAAAATGAATGATTTAAAAATGACACAAAATTTTATTATAGAATTTAGTGTTTATCACAAAAAACGAAAATTTAACGGCAATTCATTATATAAAAATAAATTTTAAAATTTTGACAAATTTTTTTTTTCTCTCTTTGGACCTTTTGATTGTTTTTTAGCATTTAAAACAACAACTAACGCCTCAAAACCATCTTCAGGTAAAACAATTCTAATAAGTATTAAAATCTATATTTACAACACCACACGGCAAATCATCTGGTTTGACAATTATATCACATTCGTCAATTAAATTTTT
The DNA here is from genome assembly GCA_006352455.1 of Brachionus sp. 'Tiscar'. NCBI lineage: Eukaryota > Metazoa > Rotifera > Eurotatoria > Ploima > Brachionidae > Brachionus > Brachionus sp. 'Tiscar'. The sequence continues at coordinate 12,968 of VANL01000932.1, forward strand.
AAAATCAAACGCTTTCGATTCCAAAATTAAAAATAAAACATTTTTTTGTTTTTTTGTTATAATTTTTGGGAAAAAGCATCTAGCGTTTTTTGGATCATTAGAACATGCAGGACTCTCCACATTTAAGTCTACACAATCAAATAGTTCAAGTGCTGCCTTTTCATCCACTTTTGATTCTACAGTTTGAATATCAAACGTCTTTTTTACTGGCACGACAATTTCTTCTTCATCTTTATTGTTACGATACTTTCGTTCACTCTTCTGATTTTTATTAGCTTTTAATTTAGTTAATGTTAATTATTTGGTTGTATTATTTACAGTTGAAACTGCTCCTATACTGAGCTGAACAGATATAATATGACAACAATCTGAGCCATTTGCACATGAACACGATTGTTTTGGGTATAAAGTAACCATATAAATTTTATTATTTTCATCTCTAATATTAAATCAACTCATTTGTGGACAAAATTGAATTAGACCTTGTTCAATAAACCATTTTGCTCTCAAAATTTTTGAAGTTTTAGTAAGATCTATATTGTTTTTAGGTTCAACTGAATCATTGCCAGCTAAACTATTTTCAGCTGAATCATTACCAACACAACTTGATTCTGACAATTCATGTTCTGAAGTTGACGAAGACGATACGGAACGAGCACTTGAATCGCTTTCGAGACATAATCTTTCTATTTCTTTTGTCAAAGTATCATTCTTTAATTCTTCAACAATCGACTCAATACTAACTACTGGCCTTAAAACAACTGAATCATAGTCTTTATATAATCTTGAAAATTCATCTTTTAAAACATGAATTCCACGACTGCAAAATCCACGAATTATTTCGTTATGATAGTAAATAGTAGATTAATTCTAAATAATTCTAAATTCTAAATTCTATTTTTCAATTTGTCTTTTGCATGCAGTTTTTTAAATACTTTTTTGTTAAAAATTATAACTAGGATTCCGGAGTCCGTGTTTTAGTCTTTAAAATAATCCGGAGCCCGTATTATTGTAATTCATTTTTTTCCCACGTCCGGGTCCGTGAGTCCGTTTTCCGTGTTTTAGGGATAACCATTCCGTTGTATTAGTTCCGTTTCATTTTTTGTTAAATAAATTTTAAATTGCTTAAATTAACTCAGTATTATCATATTTATATTATTCAAAAACGAATTAATATATAAAGCATATGTACCGTAATCGCTTGCCCCCTAATGCTTTGCACTTTAAACCAGAATTCTGGATTTTAATGCTGCATTCAACCCACTTTTTTTTCCAGATACGCTGCGACTAAAAATGCTGCAGTTAATGTGAATTTTCTTAGTTAGACGATATATTCTAATTTTAATAGCCTAAAAAAAATTTAATATATATGAATTTGTGTTATTTCAATTTCAAATTTACATTTAGACTAGGAACACGAGAATCAAATATATCAAGTAAAGTTTTCTTGATTAGTCAATTAGTGTTTTGTCAAGTCGAAACATTCCTTATATTACATTGTTAATTTCTCTCTTGATTCGCTTTCTATAATCAATTTTCTTAAAATACAATATATTAAATTTTGTTATAAACATTAAGATATAAAAAATGCCTCCGAAACAACTTCAAATAAAAATTGTCTCCAAGTTTTTGTGATGAAACCCTAGGCCGAGACAAATGATTCTTCAGTCATAAAAGTCTTAGGATCCCTAAGATTCGTACCGACTGAAGATATCATTGAATTAAAAGATTTAAAAGAGGTAAAATAATTTAAATTTAAAAAAAAAAAAAATTAAAAAATATAAAGTATGAAATTGGCGAGTGCCTAAAGTGCAAAATAAAAATTGGTCGTACCAATCATATATTAATTTGCGAACTAAAATCTCTGGATATGTTCAATGAAAAGCCAGGTGAAATATTTAAAGAAGTTGATGAACCAAGGCTTGACAAAATTGTTGAAAAAAGCTCAACATCCGATGAAATTGCCCAAAGTCTATTTAATCGGAATAAAAGAATTAATGACAATACAAAGATTCCGTTGTCGAAATAATTTGATTCTTTGACTATCAAAGAAAATGTTTTATGGCAATCAGGAAAATCTAGTGAAAATATAGAAAAGACTTTCTCGACATTCACTAAAAATTTTCACAATGAATTCTCTTAAGTAATATTTTTTTGTTTTTAGTATTTAAATCTTTATATTTTCGTAGCTTACTAATAGATTTACAAAAAAAGAAGATAACATCGTTATTTTAAACAAAAAAATCTCCCCATTAGATGAGTACTTACCTAAAATATATGAAGTAAATAATTTTTTATTTTTTAATCTAAATTTTAAAATAAAATTATATTAGGAATTAAAAAAATTAAATGAAAAAAAATCAAAAGTGGGAAGACTGAATAGTTCTGATAGACCATTGACTAGCAAGCAAGCAAATGAAAATGAAACTGATAAAGAGTCAGAACAGGATGAAGAAGAGACAGACGAGAAAGATTCAAAAATGACACCATCAAGGAAAACAGGTTCTAAAAGTAAAACGCAAGAACAAGTTGAAGTAAAAAATTTAATCAAAAAAAATTAGATTTTTAATTTATAGATCAGTGAAAAGCTAAATAAAATTTATGACGAGGAAATTAACAAATTGTTCGGTGCTGAGCATAATGACAGTAGTATACAAACATTGAGAGAAAAAAATGCAGCGAAAGTTTCGGAAAATACTGAATAAAACGGAACGGATAGAATGGAATAATAGAACAGAAGGGATTGAATGGAATGGAATGGAATGGATGGAACGGAATGGATGGAATGGAACGGATGGAATGGTAATAATAGAACGGAATGGAATGAATAAAACAGATGGAATGGAATGGATGGAACGGAACGGGAATGGGTTTTTTTGGAATGCGTCTCCATTCCGTTCCTTTGTCAGGAACGGAACGTTTTATTTTGGCAAGAACCACTGTATGTCAAACCAGTAATACTATATGATTCTAGCTTGAAAAGTAATCTATTATGTGGCACAGTATCAAATGCTTTGGCAAAATCCAAGAATATAATGTCAACTGGCTGTTTAATTGATGTCTTATATGTTAAAAAGTTCATTGTTTCAAGTAGGTTGGTAGTGCAAGATTTATTTTTTACAAATCCATGCTAATTTTGATTTCTCTCTTGGTTTACCATAAGATGCTTAAACTTAAATGTATAACTTCATTGATTTTATTTTTTTTTATTTTAAATATTTTTCAAAATCATTATTGAAGAATTAAACATAAAAAAAGATAAACCAAAAGACAAACAATTTGAAGTTTCAAGAAAATTATTAATTACATTTATCTATTAGATTTAAAACTGTAATTTTCATTTTGAAATTGAAAATTTTTTTTATTTTTCATAATTTGAAGATTTTTTAATAATCAAGACTTTTTTCTTAATAGATGTTCATTTAAATTGAAAAAAAAACTTAGAAACGTCTGGCATTTACGTATTGACTTAGAAAAAATCATGATCTTCATTATATCTCAAGGTATTTCAGCCAAGATATTAAATTTGGAAAAAGTTTATCTTATGAATTTTAAAATAAGAATTTATGTCAAGTGCAGTTTTCCTTCTTAATTTAAGGTAGCCCACTATCTATTTTTTAAATATGTGATGAAAATTATATATGGAATGCAAATCTGAGATCCAGGTTTTTTAAAAGAACTGATTTGCGTAATAAAAGCAACGACATACAAAAGGAATCAATTTTTAAAAGAGCTTTGTGAAAATATGTAAAACAAAGAGCATTAGTTTTAAAATAGATGAAATTTTTTTGGTTGAGTTCACATTTAAGAATAATGCAACTTTAAATTAACGAATTTTAAATATTTTAAATGAAATTCTTAATTCATCTTAGTTAATTAATTAATTTGTTGAATTTTAGACGCTTTGTTTCTAATTATAAAATAATCTATTATTTATTTGTTTTTCTGTACCGAGCCAATGCACCTTCAAAATGGAAAAAAATCAGAATCTAAATAAAGCTAAATAAAAAGATAAAAATTGAATGTATTAATAACATCGATTAAAATCGAGAATAAAGACAATCAGAGAAGTCAAAAACTTTTTTTTAATCAAAAAATTGTGGCTCAAACCATTTTATTTTAAAATTTATCAAGCTTATGATGAAGTTATCAAAAAGTTAAGTTTTAATTATAAAATTAATTTAGTGAACATTGTTTTTGGAATATTCTAAATTTTATTATTTGAAGATCCTATCATACCCGGTAAAACAGGTAAAGTTTGATCAGTATCACTTTTGACTTCAATAATTGATTTACTATTTTGAAAAAAAGCAATTTCGTCATAAGTTGGTGGTAAATCGTTTTTCTGAACAGAAAACATTTCTGGTTCAAAACCATTATTTGAATTAATAGAACCATGATTGCCAACTTGTCTTGAACTTGCTCTTTCTTTATAAAAATATATTATTTTGTAAATTAAGTTTAGATTTACTCTTGGGCTTTTTGTATTTTATACACAAAATTAACAAAATTATTGTAAGAGTTATTGTAACACAAACTGCTACTATTGGGTAAATAATCCATGACTTGCTAGTCAAACAGCACAAGTTTTCTTTTGTAACTGGGACTATTCCTCCACAGCATTCATTTTCGCAGCTAAAAAGCATTATTTCAGCTAAAATTAAATATCTTAGCTTACTTAATATATAAGGCAGTCTTATTCTTTGGATAATAGGGATAATATTCACATGAAGTGCCGTCAATACCTAAAATCTAAATGAAAATAACATTTTTTTGTTTTTCAAAAAAATATTTTATAAATATCTTATTTTACTTTTGAAATCCAAAATATAAACAAAACGTTTATCCTTTTAATCATTGAAAAAATTTACTTTATTAAAAAAAAAGTTAATTTCAGTGTTTTAAAAATTTTTGAAAAAGATTAAGTTTGAGTAAAAAAATTATAAATTTTTTTTTGTTTTTGGTAACTTTATTGATTTTTTGAGGAGCAATTAATCTAAAGTTAGATTTTTTTACTGAATATAGAAAAATTTGATTGAAGAATTATTTACTTAATAAATACATAATTTCTGTCACATATTTTGTTAACTCTTAAAATAAATTTTTCTAAGCTAAAGGAAAAAAATTAAATTTTTGACAGATCTAACTACTTTCTCTAAAAAAAATTATTTACCTGTAAAAAAAACCTAAAAAAAATTAGTTTATTGCTAAAAATGCTAACTAATAAATGATTATGTATAAATTGCTAATTTAATGTAAAAAAATACTAACTTGATTTAAAAAATAAAAACTTTATTAGTTTTAAAAATTTACATAAACAATTTTATTTCCTTTTAATGCTTTAGCAGCATTGGCTTTTCGACAACTTTTTCCCTTCGTTTCGATAGAACATTTTTTGTATTTATTTGGAATTTCAACCAACTTTTCCACTACGGCTACTACTATTAAATGATAACAAAAAATTTTCTTAGATAATAGCTGCAGGTGCAATTTGAACATACCCAGGAGTCTTTATAAAATTGCATGATCCTAACATTTTTAAATTAAGCAACCAGCTGGTCAAAATCGTTATTAAGCTTACTATATTAGCCTTACTATACGCTAAAGACCAACCTTCACCACTAATATCGAACTCATCGCAAAATATTTTTTCTTTTACTGTAGATTGACCAGTTACTGACATTAGAATAAGCATTGGTTAAAAATACACTAAAAGCCATTCTTTTTCTAAACGTTTTCAGTTTTAGTTTGCCATTAATACTTTCCAGAGCATTATTGGTCGATGGACAATTTAAAGCTTTACCGTCAAACCAACCGCAATTAGTAGATTCTATCTATTCATTAGAAGGAATTTATCCGTTCCTTCCATTTTCTTCCACTTTAATATAAAATATTTTACACAAATAAAAAATATATTTGAATCAAAAGCATAATGCATTTTATCAACATCAGCTTCAATTTTTTTAATTACACTTTCATCACCAAAATTTCTCTTTAATTCTTAATCTACCTTTTTTTTTCATCATTAATTTCTTCCTCAAAACAATCAATAACAACGTCTTCAAATTCTTCAAGTTTCTGAGTTTTTTCAGAGGGTGTTTCATCTTCTACACCAACATTAACATCATTAAAATGATCATTTAATCTTTTAATGAACTCAACTTTACGTCCACTGTAAGGTAATTTAAACTTTGTGCACTCAAGAAATTAATTATTCTAAAAATATACAATTTGTTCTTATTTAATGCAATTTATTTTTTAACAAAAAAGTTAGTATTTTATACATGCAACTAATTATTTTTTAGAGTGTACTAATTATCGTCCTATTTTTTCTTGATTAACTGACAATTATAAATATACTATATAAATATAAACTTTAATACCGTTTTGTCAGTTTGTACAAACGTTTTATCAATAAATGCTTTCCCGTTATATTTTTTCTGATAAAAGCCGATACATCAAAATCACAGTTGTTTAAAATTCCCAAAAAAAAGCCTAAGTCCGGACTTTTTTTTTTAATTTCTTTTAGAAGTCCACTACTTGCTTCGCTTCAATAATAACCTTGATTCTGACTGATATATTCCTGATTCTTTTTTATTTGGCTGAGTTTAATTTAAAAAAATTTAAAAGATAAAAGATTTTGACTTGAAAAAAAAAATTCCCGACTTAACAACTCTGGTCAAAATTTCCCACTGAGCTAATAATTGTAAAAATGGCATACTTTCTATTGACATAAAATATATTTTTTTTTATTTATTTTTGGATATCTGATTTCATACTAATTATTAAAATAATTATTAAATTAATATAAATGAACTTTTATGATTCTATGCTCCAAAATGAGCGTATGTAGAAAAAAATAAATAAAAAATTTATTTTGTGCTAACATTTTGTTGTTTTTTCGATACATCTTATTTTATCAATTGATAAAACAAAAACATAGATTGATTTAAAGTAAAAATAAAATAATAAAAATAATTTTATTTAAAATTTCATAAAAAATTTATATTGACAAAATACAGTTCCCCATTTGTGAACATAAATTCAGCCAAATTTATTTCATTGAGAAATTTTTTTACTTTCAATGCCCAATCTTCAGGATTTTGGAATCCTGCTAAATGACCAGTTGGTCCTCTTGAGTTTCCTTCTCGAAATCGGGTGTGTCTCCAAAAAAGACGAAAGCATTTTTCGAACTTTACTAAATCTACAAATTTTGATCTTGTGTGAGTTTCGAAAACAAAATTTTTTACGTATTTGCACACATAATCTATGTCTAAATTTTTAAAAACATC
>VANL01000933.1:0-20257 GCA_006352455.1 Brachionus sp. 'Tiscar'
AAAAATTTAAAATTTTATTAACACAAAAAAAAAATTTTGCAAAAAAATAAAAAAAAATTGTCAAAAATAATAAAATAAAAAAAAATCAATTAAAAAAAAAAAAAAAAAAAAGATAGAAGCAAGTGAATCATCCAGTAGAGTTAAAAAAAAGAATGATAGATCATTTATATTCAATTAGGAAATTTAAAAATGATATTAGAAATTTTTTTTTTATTTTTAATGGTTTTGTGAATTTCTAGAATAAAAAGAACAAAAATTATCCCTTTATTGATAAATAGAAATTTAAAAAAATAAAATTATTTAAAAAAAATCCTGCAACTTTGTGCAACAAAGATTATTGCATTTTTTTTACTTAAAATAGAAACTTAAGTTTCTTTTTATTTGGGTAAACCAAATCAATAATCAATTTAAATCTTAATGATGCTTTATTTTTTGTCTTTTATTTACACTAGAAAAATTATTTTAAGAAAAAAAGATGCAACATAGTTTGTTGCACAAAAGTGCATTATTTTTTTTAAATTATTTTATTTTTTTAATTTTTTATCTAATCATAAAATGATAGTTTGAATACAAAAAATTTTAAATTTAAAATTTGAAACTTTAAAATTACTATACTAGATATACTAGATAGTCTTAGATAAAGTAAAAAAATTGAGACTTGATTTTTTAACGGAAATGGCTGAAATTTAAAAATAGTTTTTTACGAGCTTTCAGAATTCTGGTCATATTATTTATTTATTTCAAAAAACACAACTTGGGTGATGAAAGTAAAAATAAAATAAAATTAGAAAAAAAATCAAAAGTTCAAATAGGAAAAATTTAATAATTATATGGTTGTATTGTGGAAATCAAGTTATTTCGATTCTCACATATTAGGCTTCAATAGAACATACTTTTAAAAGTAATAAAATTTGCCTGTTATTTTCTAAAGGAACGGAATTTTTCAAAAATTATGAAACTTGGTGATTTCATGTAATTTTAGATGTACTTCAATTCCTATTGTATGCGTAAAAACAATTATTTTGTTTACAAAAAAAAAATCTTAACTTTTGCAACATACTGAATTCCTTTAAAAAAATTTCATGTTTTATGTAGTAATTTTTTCAAAAATGATATTTGAAAAATTAGAAAACAAAAAGAATGTTAAAAAATAAAATTACGATCATATTTTCTATTTAATTATTCATTTGAACTTTGAAAACAAAATAGAGCTCGTTTAACAATTTATTAATAAGAATAAATTACAAATAAAAATGAGTTCAAATCAAACAGTAAAAAATCCTTTTAAAGTATTTCAAAAAAAAAATAAAATAAAATAACTAACTGGATTTATTCTGTTAATAATTAAGATTTATTAAATTTACAAATTATAAAGTTTTAATTAGACTGAGGCATCTGTAGGAATAAAATTGTAAAATTGATCATTTCAGAATCACCAAACTAGAATATAAAAACTAAAACCTGATGTTGACAGTAAATTTTAAATCTAAATAAACTAGTTCAAAAAAAAAATAATAATGATAAAATAAAATAAAGAAAACAATTTTATCACTAAATAAATTAACTAATTGATTAAACATCGAGAAATGAAAACACCTGCTATTTCACTTTGTGCATTACACACACATCCATCTTTCTCTTAATTAATTAGACTTTTTTGAAATTCTTCAAAATTGGATAAATTTTTTCAAAAGCTTCATTGATCTCAGTCCTCAATTTGGCACCTTTGATAATTTAAAAAAAAAATAACATTCTTCTTTTGACAAATGTTAATTTTCTTACCAGTGATTACCACTTTACCAGAGACAAAAATAAGCAATACAACTTTTGGTTCGTGTAGTCTGTAAATTAGACCTGGAAATAATTCTGGCTCATAGCTGCTAAACTGGGAGTGACAAGTATGAAAACACTCGAGACGCAAACAAAAGCCCACATCGATGCTTCCGACTATGTTTTGAATTTTAAAATCCATGAATTTAGCATGAAAGCCGAGCTTTTGAATAATGCGTGCATACTTTCTTGCCGCTAATCGAGAGTCTTCTTCGCTCTTAGCTCCAGTGCAAACCATTTTACCAGAGCTAAATATGAGAGCAGTTGTTCTGGGTGAACGAATGCGCATAATAACAGCAGCAAAACGCTTTGGATTATACTCGGCATTTCTTGCATAGAGTGCTATTTTTTTCAGCTCCAAATTGCATCCTAGATTAACAGTGCTCACTATGTTTCTAGATTATAAGTGTTAAGAATAGAAACATAGAAAAAGAATGCATTAAAATTACTGTAGAGTTGGCTGTAAATTAGAGTCGGCTGCACTGGGCACCGAGGGTAGCGGAGTGGATGGTGCTTGCGCGCTAAATGGGTTGTATGATGCCAGATTTATTGAGTTTGGGAATGAGAGCGAGTTTTGAGCCGACTGGGTTGGAACAGACCCAGTTTTTGACTCTGAAATGCGCTCTTTGTCTGTGGATGAGTGCGGAGGGGTTTCATTAGGTCGCTCGTTTGTCAACGGCGGCGGCAATGATGGGGGTGGAAGGGATGGCGGTGGCATGAGCAATGAACCTGGCATTGCCGGGCTTGGTGTAATTCCGAATGGAGAAAATTGTGAGTCCATTCTTGGAAAATTAGAAATAGTTTATTTCGAAATAATTAAAAGCAAATTCTTTTTAAGCTATCTTCAAAATTATGTAAGTTAAAAAAAGTAAATCTCTTTAAAATGAATATAAATAAAATATTATTTTATTAGTATAAAGTATATGCGTTATGTCTTGTATTTATATATTCTCATTGTCTATGAATTTATATACATAAGACTATTTTTAGGTCGGAGGGTTTATTTTCAATTGCGAAATTTTGTTGATGTATTTTTATATTTTTTGGGAGGCTCAAAAAAATTAAATAGGTGGTGTAAAAAGTAAAAAAACTAAACTTTTAAAAAGTTGTAGTTCGTTCAGAGCCAGATTTTCATTTATAAAATTGAAATAATTTTCCAGTGACATATATTCTGAAAGTGCATACATTTTTCTACATTATGGTGTAAAAATATATTTTTTTAATTAAATATTCAAAGAATTATCAATTTAATTAAACATTTAAAAGAATCTTATGATTTTGAGGCTTTAATTTTATAAAATAAAGCTAAAATTAAAACCACTGATTTGTTGAGAAATTTGTCTGGTCTAAATGAAAAAAAATTTTATTTGCTCTTTCAGAATATTTATGACTGGAAAAATATTTCAATTTTATAAATAAAAATCTAGGTCTAAAAGAACTACAACTTTTTAAAGAGTTAAAAGGAATAAAAGCTAATGATGGCTTTAAAAAAAAAGATCTAAACAAAATTTGTTAGATTTCAAGAATTTTCTTTTGTTATTTGTGTACCATATTTAAATTTTAATATTTTTTAATAATTTATTATAAAGAATGTTAAAAATACTTCAAAATATCCTAAACGACAAACAGAAATTTTATTTAAAAAAATTCAATTAACAGTGATTTTTTTTTTTTTAATTTTATTTCATTATAATGATAAAAATTATAAGATTTTTATACTTCATAATTAATTTTTAAATTATTTGTGAAATTTAAATAAAAAACTTTCCATATGTAAAAATTCGAACTTTACATCAATTAATATTATTTTAAGTTGTTAACAAAGATAAAAGGATCGTTCTATTTGAAGTCCATAATTTTATTTTGAAAAGCAAATGATATGCTTACCCAACCAAATCTTCTAATAATTTTCCCCTTTTTAAAAATTTTTTAAAAAACATTTTATTTTAAAAACTGTTAAAATATTAACAAATCAAAGGGAATTTATTTTCTTACTACTATCTATACTGCAGTCTCATAACTAAGTTATATTTTATATTAACAGAATAAACTACTCTTGTAAGCAAATAAACATTGCCAAAACCTTCTTATAAGTTTTATGTAGATTTTCTTTTCAATCAAGTGTTTTTTTGATTCAAAGACCATCCGGCTTTTAAATCAGTCAATAAATTGGAAATTTTGGGACAAAAATACGGTGTAAAAGTATGTGGTGTAACCAAAAACAATTTATTGAATCAAAAAAACACTTGATTGAAAAGAAAATCTACATAAAACTTATAAGAAGGTTTTGGCAATGTTTATTTGCTTACAAGAGCAATATGATTTACGGGACAGTTTTGAAAACATATTTTTCGGGAAAATCAAGAGCAAAATCTGCAGAACATCTAAAAATTTCTAACTCTTTATTAGTTTAGTCTGTAAATATAAAATTTAAACATATAAAAAAATTTATTTAAGTTCTAAAAACATTTTTTCATAATAAAACAATTTAATTCTTTTTTTTTGATTTTACACTTATTTTTAGCAATTTTATTTTGCTAAAAAATAAAAAAAGTGGTCCCAACATTTTGTTCAGAATTTCCTCTAGTTTCAGAATCTGTAAGAAAAAGTAAGGGTTGGGGGGTAACTTCGGACTCGATCCAAAAAAACTGGAAAAAGTCTATGTTTTTACCATCTTTGGTCAAAAATCATGGTAAATTGTTATAAAAAATACAAAATAAATATACCATTTTGTAGAAGAGATTATGAGCTTTCAGATTTGATGCATATTTAATGAGTTATAACTATGAATACTTGAGATATTTTGACTTGAAGACAAGCAACTTTTGTTTTTTTTCAAATCTTGAGGGGGTGGGGTCAAAAAAAAATTTTTTTTCAGCCCCCCTAAAAAAGTGGATTCTCTAGGTTTTCAACTATGCAAATTAATATTTTAAAGTCGATTTATGCAAATTCAGATAGTGCGGTAGTTTTGCTACGCGCGAACCTTACTACTACTACTATTAATTTTAATAAAATTGAAAATTTTACAATTAACTAAATATTTGGAAAAGTTTTTGTAAATTTTATCTGTATCATGTTCTGTTTTTTAATTTTAGACTATGTGTTTAAAAAAAATTTAATAAAAAATTTTTTTTTAATTATTTAAATTTTTAAAATTATTTTTATAAATTTTTATTTAATTTGATTGCCTTGTAAAATTTCTACATAACTCTTTATTTCAGATTAATTAATGCTAAATATTCATTCAAATTGAATGGCCATGTAATCTTAAAGTTAAGCATTAAAATATAAGAAAATTCCCGGATTCTGTTTAAATTATAAAATAGAATAAATAATTAGAGCTGGTTGTCTATGCATGAAAAAATCCAGTATCTTGTTAATTTTTTAAGTCAATGATCTGGAAGTATTTGTTATATTTGATAAAATAGTAATATTCAGAGTTGGCCAAAAGTCACAAATTTGCTAATAATTCCTATTAAAAAAATATTTTAAAAATCATTTTACCATTTTCTATTTATAAATTTACATTTAAAACTTTTTTCAAAAATTTACTCTTCATCTAAAATGATTTGAAGTGGTCTGTTCACTAAATTTATTACTTTGTGAAAAAATAAGTCGTAGCCAAATCTGACTTTTAATTTAGAAAGGGATGATACAGTTTTGAAAGCAAAGTGAATTTTATCAATATAAATATTTACGAGTCCTTATTAGCTCTCAAAAAATGGAGGGTTTTATTGGATCTCTTGTGTTACTTTTTCTTTTTAATTTTTATTCCATGAAAATTAGCATATTTTGTAGCAAAAATAAATTAATTTTAATATTTTTTGATTTTAGATATCTGATAGCAAAAAAATTAAAAAAAAAAGATCACATTTATGTTACCAAATGCAAATAAAAGATTTAGTATAAAGCACTGAAAAAACTCTTCTGGTTTTTCAGTGCTTTAAGTACAATCGAACAGAACAAAAAGTAAAAAAATCTTATAAATTTTTTTCTAAAGGTTAAAAATTAGTTCTGTAAATGCAACATAGTGCAACATTGATAGTTTCATTATTGACATCATTCTTCTAAAACCATGCAAAATTAGAAAAAAAAAATCTTAATGTATTTGCATATATTTTGTACAACATTAAAATTTATGCCAGTTGATGAAACTTTAAATGTTGCACTATGTTGCATTTACAGAACTAATTTTTAACCTTTAGAAAAAAATTTATAAGATTTTTTTACTTTTTGTTCTGTTCGATTATACTGAATTTCATAAAACCTTTTTTTGTCATGACTTTGATTTGATACTATTTTATCAATTTTATATTAATAAGTAAATTTCACAATTTTGATTTTTAGATATTTAGCGAAAAAAAAAAAAAAACAAGTCAAATTGTTAATTTATTTTTTTTTCTTGGTCTCTTAAGAGAAAATTTTAATTCATTTCAAAGAAAAATATGCTCAGCTTTTTCGGTTTTTATTTATTATTTGAAAATTATTCTGCAGTATTAAAACAAAAAATTAGGTTCAAGGCTGAATAAAATGAAATGCATGTATATGCAAAATAAGGCCTGGTTTAAAGTAAGTTTTAAATTGGTTGAACCAATAGATAGAATTCAGTACAAATAACACATAAAATGGTAAATCTTAATTAATCATCGGATGTAGTAGATAATAATTTTTTTTTAAAATCAGGCATTAGTAGCTGCAAGACCACTTATTTCCGTGTACAATGAGAAAAGCGAAGCAACCGAATCCAAAGTGTTGCTTCCATCTGTTTTCCGCGCCCCAATCAGACCAGATGTAGTCTCATATGTTCACGATCAAATGAGCAAAAACCACAGACAACCATACGCCGTAAGCGAGAAAGCCGGCATGCAGAGCTCGGCTGAATCGTGGGGCACAGGCAGAGCAGTAGCTCGTATTCCACGTGTCCGTGGTGGCGGTACCCACCGAAGCGGTCAAGGTGCCTTCGGAAACATGTGCCGAGGTGGTCGTATGTTTGCGCCAACCAAGACCTGGCGAAGATGGCACCGTAAGGTCAACATCAAACAAAGACGATACGCTGTCGTCTCGGCCATCGCTGCCACCGGCATTCCTGCTTTAGTTATGGCCAAAGGTCACCGTGTCGAAGAGACTCCAGAGCTTCCACTCGTCTTGAGCGACAAAGTCGAAGAGCTGAAAAAAACCAAAGAGGCCGTCGCTGTCCTCAGAAAACTCAAGGCCTGGAATGACATTGAGAAGGTCTATGCTACTAAGCGTTTCCGTGCTGGCAAAGGAAAACTTAGAAACAGACGACGTATCATGAAGCGAGGACCTTTAATTGTCTACAACAAAGATAATGGCATCACTCGTGCCTTCAGAAACATCCCAGGTATTTTTTAGTTTATTCTTATTATCAAATTTATTTCTTCAAGTTTATTTGAGCTATGATGATAAAATATCGATCGTCTTTAGAGACTCGATGAGACGTCCAAATTAAAAGTAGTGGACTGATGCTCTTATTTTATTTTATTTTTTTAATAATTTAAAAAATTAATGATGATTTAAAATTTATCACCATCTTTCGAATGAATCGAATGATTTATTTTTTTTAAAACTGAAATTATTTTAAAAAAAAAAAAATTAAAAACTAGACTGATGATTATTTTTGGTCCGTGTTTCTGAACTTCGGTCTAGAAGATTCCGCTTTTTTCTGACTAGTTTTTTTTTTTTAATTTTTTATATTTTAAACAAAATTTTTTTTTATTAGTAAATTAATTAATGATGATTTAAAATTTATCACCATCTTTCGAATGAATCGAATGATTTTTTAATTATATCTGAAATAGTTTAAAAAAAAAAAAAAAGATTAAAAACTAGACTGATGATATTTTTTGGTCCGTGTTTCTGAACTTCGGTCTAGAAGATTCCGCTTTTTTCTGACTAGTTTTATTTTCCTGATCAATGATGATAACTATTGGTCCGTGTTTCTGAATTTAGATCATGACGAGTCCAATGTTAACTGAGACAAATTTAAAAGAGATAAAAAAAATTTTTGAAAATAAATATTTTAATTAATTTTATTTAAAAAAAAAAAGGAGTGACTTTGATTAATGTTGAGAGATTGAATTTGTTGAAAATCGCTCCAGGTGGTCACTTGGGTCGATTCTGTATCTGGACCGAATCGGCTTTCCGACGATT
The DNA here is from genome assembly GCA_006352455.1 of Brachionus sp. 'Tiscar'. Taxonomy (NCBI): domain Eukaryota; kingdom Metazoa; phylum Rotifera; class Eurotatoria; order Ploima; family Brachionidae; genus Brachionus; species Brachionus sp. 'Tiscar'. The sequence continues at coordinate 8,002 of VANL01000933.1, forward strand.
AGACGAGATCTACGGTACATACAAACAAAAATCATTGACCAAAAACGACTTCAGGTAAATAACACTTAACAAATTGATGATGCATCTTTGGTCTGCATTGATACGAAAGATGCCTCATTCTAAACCAGAGACTTAACGAGTTTTTTTTTAGTTTGCCATTACCTAAGATGACTAACAGTGACTTAGGACGATTGTTGCGTTCAGATGAAATACAACGTGTATTGAGAGTCAAGTCACATCCACTCAAGAGAAGACTGGTCAAGAAGAATCCATTGAAGAATACCCGAGTCATGGCCAAATTAAATCCGTACGCCATAACACAAAAACGCATGGCACTCAAAAAACACAAGCAAATATAAACACCATTTTTATTTGCTTGTGTCTTTTGAATAAAAATTATTTAAATAAATAAATTAATTGTTAAAAAAGCTTTTTTTTTTTTTTTTTTATTTGAATTTTTTAGTACTTCATTTGTTTCTTGATAAAAGATTTAAGAAAATAAACTTTAGCTTTATTGAGAAAATTTATTTATTTTTTAAAATGTAGTATAAAGCATAGCAAGGTATAGGAGATAAAGCGAGCGCATTTAGAGTATAGCCAAGACCTATGGACCATTTAGGGTAGACATATGAACCATAAGCTAAACCCGGAAAGAAAAGAATATCGAAAAGAATTATTAGAAGAAGAAGACTTGGGCATAAGTATTTCCACGATAGGCGCCAGTTTATGAATGGTTTTCTTCCGTTCATTTCTTTAATGTTATTGGAAAATTTTTTGAGACCGTAGAACCAACATATTGTAATAGTTTCTATGCATACTATGAATAGAACCGAAGGACTAATGGCAAATGTATCCAACCATTGAACCACATAGATACCTCCGTATGTAACAGTTGGTAAACTGGTCAAAAATGGCACCAAGCTAATTAAAAATCGACTGATCAATGGATTTCTTCTACATATCGGAAATTCATCTGCTATTGCTGTGTAAAGACCTTCCATTCCACCTAAGAAATAAAAAAAATTTTTTATAAAATATTTATAACAAATGGAATATTTTGCTGTCTTTATTATTTAACTTTTGACTTATGTTCTTACAATCAATTTAATTTTAATAATAAATAAACCCCATTTGTAAGCTAATCTCATTTTTCTCAATAAAATCAATTTTTTTTTAAATAAGAGTTTTTATTATTCTTATTCTTGGCTTATGATTATTCCAAAACTTTTAATATTGAAGCATTCAGCAGTGATTTTCAATAAGAATTTACTTAAATGTTATACTGACAAACTATTTTCGACAGGGTCTACCTAAACAGCACACTCATCAGACGTTTCAATACACTTATTAAGACTTCCAAAAACACTACCGTATTATCACCCTCAAAAAACTTTTTGACATCCCATTAAATTTGAAACTTTAGCTTAAAAAATGAACTTAATTTAAAATTTAAAGTCAAATAAAAAAAAATCTAAAACTTTATCTAAAAAAGAATTTTTTAATCTCTTAGAACCAAGAGTATATGAATTTGACAACAAAAATGAATATCATGGAACCATTAAATTGAATAGTCGATATTGTAGCTGCAAATATTATTTAAAATTTAAGATTTGTAGTCATTTGATTGGTATGGATTTGCTCAAAATAAAAATTCGAGAAACTTTTGTGAACTTCCCCAAAAAGGACGCCCTAAAAATTCTACAAAAGCTTTTGAATATTCCAACAGTTTAAAAAAACACTAATAAAACTCTACAAAAAAATTATGCAGAATTATAAACAATACTTTGCTAAGGTTAAATATGTTTTGCTATACATATAAAAATAAATCTCGGTTTAGTGACACCCTTCCTAAACTTTTCAATTTTTAGCTGTAAAGTATCCTTTGAATAAAATTATTAGTGTTGGATACCGTCAGTGGCTAACAAATGACTTCCAATAAATGGGACTGTGAAAAAAATAATTAAAAAATTTCAAATAAGAGTATCGCTTAAGCAGGCTAGCGCAGCTCATGAGCATTTGCTTGAGCAAGCTGTCAACTTATTTCAGAAACGTACTGTAATTGCTTCCATTAACAGTACCCAACAGTAAAACTAATTGAGAATAAAGTGAGAATATTATTGGTATAGCAACAAAAAATAAATTTGTGATCATTCCAATTTTGAAGCCATAACCGATTTAATTAACTTTATCTAATATAATTTTACATTTTATCTTTTTCATATTTTTAGATTTTTGTGCATTGTTTCAATTATTTATAAAAAACTTTTTCAAATCATTTAGCTAACAAAATAATTTTAAAAATACTCAAAAAATATACAATTATGAAAATGTTAAAATGTAAAACTTTTTTACACTTTGTCAAAGTTTAGTCATTTTTTTAGCTTAAATAAAAGAGAATAAATTCTTAATACCGCTAATTTTAATAAAAACTCAACTAAATCTTCCTTATTTACCTTCCTCTGAATTGTTTAGAAAATAATTTTAATTAAAATTTAATAAAATGAAAAGAGTATAAAGATAAAAAATGGTAAGCTAAAAGAATTAAAATAAAAAATTATTTAAAATCTTAGATTATGGTCACGATTGACGGTTGAAGTTAAATTTCTGTAATAAAATATCAAAAATTTTTAATTAAGTTTTTTTTTGAACGAAGTAGAACGAAACTTATAAAAAGATAAAAAACACATATAGCAAAATTATAATTTTATTTCAGAGAAAAAAACACATAATCAATTGAATAAAAAAGATTTATTCATTAATCATATTGTAAGCAAGGACTTTTCAGCCTTTCACTTCCGACCTGCTATGTGTCTATTTAGAAAATATTTTGTAGTTAGTAAGCCAGGATAATTAATTTTCTTTTTTAATAAACACAAGATTTAATGTACAGATATTCCTTTATTCATAAAATAGATGAGCACTATTATATTTATTTAAGACCCAGTCTAATTTTATTTTGTGAAATTTTGTACAATAGAACAGAACAAAATGTTTAAAATTCTTATTACTTTTTTTTTAAGGATCAAAAACAAGTTCTGTAAATACAACATGGTGCAAAATTCATAGTTGCATTATTAAGAATATTCTGGTAAAACTCTGCCAATTTAGCATAATTTTAATTTTGAAAAATTTGGCTGTAGTGCATTTTGCAGAGATTTTACACACTATTAGTATACTTTAACTATTGATGCAACTTAGTAAGTTGAACTATGAAATATGTTGAATTTACAGAAATAGTAAAAACATATAGAAAAAAAAGTTATAATTTCGCATTTATTTCCGTTTTTGTACCAAATTTCATAAAACCGTCTAATTTTCGCCTCATTTTAATTTAATTAATTAAATTCTTTTTATTAATTTTATGTTTTCTCTCTTTTTGAATTTTACACTTAATGTTTTTTTTTCTCTCATTTTATAAGCAAAATTTGTTAGTTGATTATATGTTTTTTTCTACCTTACCCTTTTTTTATTTAAAAATGAGCTGCTTAAAAAAAGAAATCTCATGTATAATTTTTGATATTTTTTTTAAAATTTATAATAAATAAAAAAAAATCATAAATTTTTAATATTTTTCCCAACAAAAATATAACTTAGATCAATCAACAAACAAGCTACAAGCCTTAAATTTAATTATTTTAAAGAACTAAAAGTTGTACTGAAGTGAAATTATCATTGACTTTGTATCTCATGTTTGAGTATATGTAAATATCGATGCTATTAATTGAACTCAGAGCCATTAAATGAAAGTGATTGCACCATTTCCCACTCATTCTTGTATCGTAAAGAATCTTCCTAAATTTATTCGCGCATAACTACATCACTAGATTATCAGCTAACTGCTGTTGTTGAAATAAATTGTATTGAGCAATAAATTTTCGTTTTTTTCATTAAGCTCCTAATTAAATTTGCTTTGCTTTACAAATTCATTTTCTTAAATTTCTAATTTTTTTAGATTTTTTATAAAATTTTCCAATTTTGGATTCGAATTCATTTTTTTTTTAAATTTTATTTATTTTCAATTATTATTAAGAATATCATTCAAATTATATTTTTTTTCGGAACTCAAATTTTGCGCCATTCATTAAAATTTCCTAATTTTAAATCAACTTCCTAAACTTTTAAAATTATCAACTTTCAAAGTAAGGCTCCTTTTTAAACAAATATAAGAATTTCTAATTTAAAAAGACAGTTGCTTTGTCATTTATTTGAAATGCAACACGTAAACTCCTCCCAGCCTCATATACAAATCTTTTAACATGGCGAATATTTTTGCTCCAATACAACCATTAAAAACCTGAAGAGGATTTTTTATATTTAGTTGTGAATGAATGAATAATTAAAAATTTCGAAAATTATTATTAGAATTTAATGGTTCTTTTGATACTTAGGAAAGAATCGAAAAATCATACAATTCTTACTGAACTATCCTATATTTAAAAAACTTAAAAAAACTAAATTGAATTAGTTTAAATTAGAAGATCAAAGAAAAAATAAATAATTTTTATTCAAAGAATTAGACGATCATGAAAAATAGATTTTATAAATTTTGATTTTTTAATTTTTACAAACTTTTAAGATAAATTTTTCTACACAATAGTTACTCTAACAATATATTTTGAGATCAAAATAAATTAAATTTTTTATATTATCATGAAAAATTAATTTTAATAAAATAAAAAAAATTTATTAAAGAGAATTATTTTATGACCGAAACATTAAAATTAACAGTTTTTCAAAAAAACTTTAAAGAGACTTTAAAATATTTCTAAAATTTTGGAAGTCAGTGACTTGGAGACTTCTTTAAACTTATTAATATTAATATGATATATATATTTATATATTTTAGGCTGAATAAAACTCAGAAACAAAAGAATTATAAATATAATTTTTTATATGATTTTCAAAACTAATAATTAATTTAATTTTAATTAATACTTAAATTAATTAGCAAAAGAACAATTTTTTTTTATATTTCAATAAACTTACCGAATGCCGAATCTAAGCCAAGTGTAATTAACATGATAAAAAAAATAACTGCAAAGACATAGGCCATTTTGAAAGTGGATATAATTTCCGGATAGACTACATATACTAGACCAATTCCATCTCTTAGAAAATAGTTTATGTCAACACTAAAACGCTTAGCCATGTAACCAAGGCCAGCAAATACAACAACTCCGTACAAAAGACTTGTAAGACAATTGACTAAGCTGCACATAATGGTCAAATTTTTTATGTTTGTATTTTTTTTTGTATAACTTGAATATGTAATAAGAACGCCAAATCCGGGTCCAAGACTGAAAAATACTTGCACTGAAGCTGCAAGCCAGACTTTGAGTTCGAATATTTTGTTAAAATCAGGAGTAACATAGTACTTGAGTCCGTCAAAAGAACCTTCTAGTGATAAGCATTGAATTATAAGCACAGTCAAACATACATATGGCAACAGTGCAGTAACATAGACTGCTTTTCCAGATGTTTTAATACCTCCAATAAGACATCCAGTTGTCATCACAAATATTGCCAAAAGTGCAAGAAGCATATCAGGCTTTATCGATTTTAGGTCGCTTAAGCCTTTTGATTGAAATGAACCAAGCATTTTGCGCACAAAAAACTCATTTGAAGGAATACTTCGATCGGTCAAATTTAAAGAATTGTTTCGATGGTGACAATTGACCGTATTCCACTCATGACTGCAGTCTGACCACGGTAATGGAGATTTAAAGCTATTAAAAAAATAATACAAAGCATAAGCTTGCAAGGTGTTGTAATAAGACAGCATTAGAACATTAATTATGACCACAGCAAATCCGATGCCTTTCATTTGTGGACTAATTTTGCTCCATATGCTTATGTTGCCCAATTGAAAGTACTGACCGGCAGCAAGCTCAAGGTACATACATGGCATTCCGATTACAAAGAGACAAGTTAAAAATGGGATGAGAAAGGCACCTCCACCGTTTTGATAACAAATGGTCGGAAAACGCCACACGTTTCCCAAATCAATCACAAAGCCTATTATGGACAAAAAATATTCCATAAAGCTGTCCCACTGCATACGCTCATCTTTTGGCTTTTTAACGCCCAGTAGATCATCGCCTGCCTCATCACATTCCACATTATTATGCTTCTCAATCATAGTCTTATCTTGAATTAGAAAAACAAAAAAAAATTTTAGAATTAAACTGGATCAAATTTAAAAAGTTATAAAACAAAAAGCCTATTTTATCAAAAATTTAGAAGGAATTTAAGTGGAAGTTTTATTTGAAGATAAGCTGTGCTACAATAATTATTTGATATCTAAAGTTGCCTCGATTTGTTGGAACCTGAGTAAAGCATGCGCAATTTTTGTATCATGAATTTTAATGTACGCAAGAGTTAATTTCACATAGGACAAATTTAGATTTTTCTCTATATCTCTCTCTTCCCCTCAAATATACACACATTCGGCTTTAATATATAAAAGTAATTATATTAGTAAAAAAGTTAATTATTTTTTAATTGTTTTTTTTTTGTATTTATTTATTTTTCACTTGATCTGTTGCTTAATTAAAAAATTGTGTCTAGGTGAAGAAATGTATTTATTTATTATCTAAAATATATTTTGTTTGATAAATTAATTTTAAATTCAAGACATGAATTTTTCAAGCAGATTTTTTTAATTATAGATTTTTATTTTGTAAGTGAATAATAAAATTTATAAATTTAATTTTTCTTAAGCAAAATTGTTCAAAACAAATGCAAAAACTCATAAAATATAATCTGATATATTTTTATCAAATGAATAAAAAAAAAAGTTTTTCAACAACTATGAAAAAATTTTCATTTGTTTTGTTTTTTCAATGAAATAAATTTCAAAACAATTATAATTAATTCATATCAAATAAGTAAATTTTGGTTGAGAAGAGAGCAAACAAATGCTAATTGCACCTTATCTTTTGATTTGAGTTTTATTTTTTAATTTTTATTTAATTTTGGATTCGGTTAATTTAAAATAAAAGAGTTTGTATTTTATCTCAAAAATTTTACTTAACAATTATTTACTAAGTGAATAAAATTGAATCTGAACAAAAAAAATTTTTAATTAATCATTTTATTTACTAGAAAGTTGATTAAAATAAATACTAAAATTACCAAACGCTTATTTTAAAATTTTGTTGGCATCAATTAATCATTGTTTTAAGAGCTATAACACATTAGTTAAAATAGACTAAATTCTCAAAAATTTCTTCAATTTTTGCATTAGTTGAAAGTTTTTTGGAAAATAATTTTTAAAAATTTTGTTAATATTTTGTTGATGCGTAAAAAAAATTAAAAATTAATTTTAACGCTTATAAAGGTTTTTTTGACCATAAGTATGAATAAAAAGTGCAAGTTATATAGATCGAAACGGTTTGGTGCTTCAAATTATTGATTTTTTAAATCATTTCCAAAAGAGCAAAAAAAAACTTAAAAAATTTTATACTGTTTAAAGCTTGATATTGTTTTCTAAAATTTATTTTTGATACCATTCTTCTTGAACATTATTGATGTCAATACCTTAAAAGGGAGTACCTAAAAAACGTATAAATCAACCTCTCAACATACTTCTTATTCAAGTTAATCAAATATATGTTTTTTTATTCTATTTTGAAATCTAATTTTAATAATTCATATTAGATCGTAATTTTAGATAAGAATTATTACTAAACCTTGAAAGCCTAAAGAGAGTAGATAATCGTATTTTATGGCGATAGCGAATTTGAAGCTAGGAAATGGATATTAAATGTTTTTAAATAAAAAATGCATATGTTCTAAATACTCTTAGATTTAATTAAAATACAATATTAATAAAGGAAAAAGGTAAAAGAAAAAGCTATTGAAAATAAATATAAATGTAAATTTTTTTTGTTTTTTGCTAAAAAAATTATTTTTCGATTTCGGAATTCAAACAAAAATTTAAAATAATTATTTCTTTTTTTAATAAATTAACCTTTGTTCCAAAAAAAAGTCTTTACTTTCTAGTTTTTTGTTTATTATTTCCAAACTTATTGATGATTTATATTTTGTCTTATTTTGATATGAAAAAATAATTTTAGGTAAAAAGGTGCAAAAAAAGGATGGTTTGCTATGCTAATTTAATTAACCAAAAAAGAAAATGTTTATCAAAATAGGAATTTAAAAAGAAAAAATTTTAGAAAAAAATTAGTTTTTTTTTAAAATTAATTTTATATTCAATTTTATAATTGAATGTTAATTGGTGACATTTTCAAAAAATTTCTTTTATTAAATAAAAAAATTAATTTTCAATATACATTTTTTATTTAAATAAGCTGAAAAGTAGATTGATTTTGATATAACTGGCAAAGGTCTGGATCAAAATGAAAGCTCTTGAGAAAAACAGAGATTAGAATTTTTAAACTATCTATTTTTTAAAAATATACCCTCTTGTATAAATAGTGAGCTTGATGTGAATCTTTTTCAATTCCTTTTCCCATTTCATAGCATCTTGCCAAAGTGAAACAAGCAAGACCAATTCCTTTACAAACAAACTCTCTCAAACAATTTGTTTCACGTGATATTTTATCTATATCATTTAGATCAGACACTCTAAAAAAATTTCGTTAAAATAACAAAAAAAATGAATAAAAATATTTTACTTTTTAGCTAATTCTGTTGCTTTAACATAGAACTTGTTTCTATAATAATAGTCACACAATAGCCCCATTGAGAAAACATTTCCTCTTTCGCTACTATTAGTTAGGCATTCATAAGCAGCTTCATAGTCTTTTTTGCAACCGATTCCGTAGTAATACATAGCACCTAGAGCACCTTGAGACTCCAAAGATCCATTACCACATGCCTCATTATGCCAAAAGTAAGTTTTATTCAAGTCAAAAAATTCTGCTTCGCCTTTTCTCGAATATAAAAATGCCAAATAGGTCATTGCAGTCACATTTCCGTATTCACTACCATCGTCGGCACTTTTAAGCCAATATTCTTCTGCTTTTCTGTCCGACTGTTTACATCCAAAGCCTAAAAAATAACCTTTTCCAACATTGAATTGTGCCTGATGAATTAATTTTTTATTTTTTTCGTCAATTGGAAGATTGGCAATTTGCAACATGTACTCAAAGCCTTGGGACCATTTGTCTCTATTGGGATGACTAAATGCCGTCTCAAAGTCGATTTGCGATATGGGCACACTATTTGAATTACCTTCGTCTTGGTCCCGATCTAACAGATCATCATACAATATTATTCCTAGCTGAAACATGGCTGGATAATATGAGCCTTTGATGGCATCGAATATATCATGAGCTTTTTTGTATCTTCTCTAATTAAACTTGTAAGCTAAAATAACAAAATTAATTTCTAAATTTACCGAGTCAAAATAGAACTGAGCTAATATAAAGCGATTTTCTATGACTTTTTTAGGATTTATTTTTTTATTATTTTCATCTGTTGATTTGGTTCTTTCGACAAGGAGTAATTCTAATTTTTCGTATAATTCAAATTTGGTTAAATTTTCATTTGATTGAATTTGCTCGGCTAGAGTGTTCAAATAATCAATTTGATATGCATCAGGCAATTGCTCGGATGGAATATCGGATTTCTTAAAATCCATGATAAAATAATTTTTTTCAAAAACTTATATTTTATTATTTTTTTTAATCTTTCAAGCTTTTTTTGTTGCTTTTTCACCTAAATACCATGACAACTCGAAATCTATACATATTAAGTTAATTATATAATTTTTTTATTGGATTTATATCCTTCCGAACAATTAATTCTTAAATTTTTGATTCAAGTTTGAGTCAAAAAATAAAAATTTTGATTCCAGTTGCACCAAGTATTAAATTAAATTAGTTGCTAATTTTTTTTCAAAAGAAAGTTTTAAAAAAAGAGATAATTAATAAATTGTTATGGAAACATACTAATATTTTTTAATTATTGGAAGAAACTTAATTCCTCTTGCAACCAATATTTTTAGGGTATTTAAAATTTATTTCTCGCAAAAAAACAGCTCTTTAGATTATCAATTATCAGCAAAGCGATTAATAACATCAAATTTACCAAGTGGCCTGTTTTCTAGCCAAGTTCATAATTAAAAATTTTCTGCTTTTGAAAAAGTAATATGTCATTTTTTATTTTTATCATTGTTTGTAAATAGAATTTTGATAATTTCAACAAAAAAAATGAAGAAAATAAAAAGAAGCTTTTTAAAAACCATCAATATTTAGAAAGATAATTTATTTTTAAATCATTCAAAACTTGTCAAATTTTGAATTTTAATCGAATTTTTAAGATGTAATTTTGATGATGAAAATAGTTTATATTACCAGCAATTTAGTTAAAATATTTAAATCATACACTAAATTTTAAATTATTAAATTTATGGGACTACCCGGTGTTATTTAATTTAATATTTAAAAAAAAAAGCATCTTCAATTAACTAATTTTGTTATCATATAAATAAAAATGTTATCAATAAAATTTTTAAATTTGGGAGGTCTCCCAGATTTAGCAATGCTATACCTATTGTTTGTATATTAGATATTCACCTTCTGGGCTAATTGATTTTTTTTATTATATCTAAAAATTAAATTATTAAGACACATCAGGTTATAACAGGAAAAAATTAGTTATCAATATAATTTTTATTTAATCAAACATGAAATTATGTTATCGTTCCTGTTAACTAAATCTTTTGATAATAAAATTTGGTATCACTTTGATAACCAAATCGATTGGTCATTAGATGATAACATATTATGTTATCACTTGATAACACTACCGGTGAGACCCAAATTTTTTATAAGCTTATTTAAAATGAAAAATTAATCTTTAAAATATGTAAGGTAAGTTCAAACCAATAATTGGAGAATTTCTCTAAATCTCAAACAATAAATATCAAAATTTTAGATTTAGTATTAAAATTACTTTAATTTCTTGGTCTTGAAAAATAATTTCTTATGTAATACTTTTTTTTTTTTAAATATTTAGCTATATATCTGTTTTAAATCATAAAAAAATATAAATTATAATTTTTTTTCTAGACAAATCATTTATTTAAAATTCATTTGAATTGGAAACGTGAAATGCTTATCAATAAATAAAGTTTGTGCTTGACTAGTCATAGATTAATGCAACAATAAAAGCTCCAAAGAACCTTTTCATTAGTGATCACCTCACCATCACCAAATTTAAGTATAAATAAGACTAATAATGAAGCTTGTAAACCATAAAATCGTAAAAATTCGATATCTTTGATTAAAAAATGAGCAAACCCAAAGAATACGTCTACAGTAATGGAACTTATGTTGGCGAATTAGTCAATGAAAAGAAGAATGGCAAAGGAACTTTTAAATGGGAAAATGGAGACCAATATGACGGTGAATGGAAAGATGATCATAGACATGGCAAAGGAGTTATGTTTTTTAAGAATGGTGATATTTATGAAGGTGAATTTAAAAATGATACAATTGATGGAAAAGGCGTGTATACTTGGAAAGATGGTAGTCAATATAACGGTCATTGGGTAAACGAATTGAAATCTGGACATGGAGTTATGATTTACAGTAGTGGAGATAGCTACGATGGTCAATGGGCAAATAATGTTCAACATGGAAAAGGCGTTATCATTACAGCTTCTGGTGAAAAGACCGAATGTGAGTGGGATAATGGAAAATTGATAAAAAAGTAAAATTTTATAATTATATTAATGAATGAATTTTAAGAAATATTTAGTAGAAATGATAAATAAAAAAATTTAAACATAATGTTTTTATATAATTAATTAGTCTGATTAATATTGGCTTAAATGATCAAAAAATGAATACTAAAATTCTGAAAATAATCAATAAGTATTTTGATCTTAAATTTGAACTAATGACTTGCAAAAATAAATGGTAATCTCAATTAAAAAAAATTACAACCTAATAATTTTTTTATCATTACCAAAAATTACCACCTAAAGATTTATCAAATTCATTGAAAATGTGGGAATTATTGGAAATTTAGCACAATTAAAATCCCTATTTAAGAATTTAATAAATTTTTTGTTAATTCTTAATTAAGAATTTTATTTCAGTGTCTCTTATATAACTTGTAGTCTAAGTAATTGTCTAAGTTCTTTTTCTGATTCTAACCTTAAAAAACTTCAAACTATTCAAAACTCAGCAGTTCGATCCATTCTAAAATTGAGGTTCGACACCCCATCCAGCATTTTGCATCATGAGGCTCTAAACAAATTAAAAATTCATACAATTACGAA
>VANL01000934.1:0-20214 GCA_006352455.1 Brachionus sp. 'Tiscar'
CATGTGTCCCAAGTTATGGTATTTCAAAGAGCAGAAAATAAAAAATATGAAAAATTTCATTTTTGATTTTAAATTTTCATTTTTTTTTCTAAATATTTTTGCTAGTATTTACCTATGATTTATAGTCCAAAATAATATTAAATTAAACTAATTATTTAATTTTCATGAGATTGTTCAAAAAAAATTATTTAAAAAATATTTGTTTTTTAAAAGAAAATTTTATCCTCAAATAAAATATTTACAAAATTCTCAAAAATCATAGAGATTTACAAAAATTTATTTCATTCTTCGATCATTGAGAAACATCGCATTCTCAGGCTCCTGTTTTAAATAATTTATTTAATAAAAAAAAAAATCTAATCTATTTCATAAGCGTCACTAAAGTCAATAAGTCAATTAAAAAAGTCTTCATCCATTTTTAATGCATTTATCTCATATCAGGAATATACAGTAAAAATAATTTTAGTTGTTTTCAATTTTAAAATAAACAGAAATTCTTTAGTAATTTTTCACAAATAACTAGATAATTTATAGCAGTGTATTTCATCAAAGTAAGCTTATTTGAAATTTAATTATTATGTAAACAAATATTTACATAATTCGACTTTATTCAATTTCTTTTTTGTCACGTAAATGTAATTTTCGATATGAAATAGGGCAATTTAAAATTTTTAATCAAATTTTATTTTTCAAATTTGATCAGGGCTTTTAAATTCTTTTTTCTTGGTCAACAAATAGTACAATTAAATAAGTCACGAAAAATTAACTCTTTTTTAATATCTAAGAGTCAAAAACTTATTTAATTTTTTTTTTTTTGATTTTTTTAGCTTGAAAAATTTTAGACTTTTATTATAAGCCATAAAAAATTTTTTTGCTTAATATCTTTAAATATGTCGTAAAATTTTTATAAAAGTTAGTTTAAGTGATTTTAAAATTTGTTCAAAAATAATTTTCAAGCAAATTTTTTTAATTTAAAATTTTAACCTTTTTGATAACATTCTAAATAGCATATTAAACCTTATTTAGTAACATTGAATATTTTACCTTAGCCCTAAGCAACAAAGGTGAAAATAAGGACTAATTAAATAAATGATTTTTGTTACACTCTTTAAACAAAAAAATAATTAAGTGTTAGGGAAACAATTTATTATTTTTTATTGAATAATTGCATGAAATCAAACAACTAAAAAAACAGCCACAAAAATGCATTACTTTCGTACAGGTAAACACAATTATTAATTCTAAGTTTATGTTTCATTCTAAATTTTTATTCTGTTTTATTTTTTTTGATAGCAATTAAACATAAAAAAAATATTCTGCAAACTAAGCACTCAGAGCGAGCTCATCTGACCACTTGAAAACTTCCACTAATTCCTTATGTTACCATGATAACTGACACAAACATTTTCTTAAACTTTTTCTTTGAAAAAATAAATTTTTCTTTTGATTTTTTTTATTATTTTAGCAGCTCCAAAGTCGCTAGGTAACACATAATGAAATCATCAAGAGAATTAAATCAAAGCTCAAATAGAAAATCAACAGCGAACAATTTAAATAGCCTTAACAGTTCGAATCAGTTAAATTCGAGCCTAAACCTAGGAACAAATACGTCTGCTATTTTCGATCACAAAACATTTGTGAAAATATTCTACGCCGATAACAAGGTCATTCTACTCAACTCGCTATGTTCATGCTTGCATATGCTAAACTATCTTAAAGAACAACTAAGTCTAAGCAAAGATGAGCTAATTGATTTGATTGATTTTGATGGAAATCTTAAAGAAATACCCAATTTGAATAACAAAGATTATGGCATTCAATTTCTTGCGCCCACGGTAAGCTATGCTGTGCTCAAGGTAGACTTAGACACAAACACTAACGAGAAACGATACACGCCTATATTAAACGAAAACAAATTAACACCTAGCATGACAAGTAAGCCGATTTAAAAACGATTTGTTTTTCTATTTGATTGCTTTAATCTTTAGTCTTAAAATTAGTTAAATGATTTGTTAAGTTTGATTCTATTAAGCTGGATTAAAATTCAAATGTTAAAAAAAAATAATTTCCAATAAATACATGTATAATATTAGTAAAAATCACCACAAATTTTATAAAAAAAACTAACAAAAGAAAATAAACAAATTGAAAATTCGTTTTATCATATTTTATTTCAGAAAATGATTAAAAAAAATATCTAAATAACTTTTTTTCTCATTTTAAAACAAATTATTATTAATTAATTGAATTAGAACTAATACAACAAACAAATTACAACAAAATTCTCTCATTTAAACATTCTTGAATTAAATTTTTCGCCCACTTTCTCGTTTGATATAGATCACTTAATCACATTGTTTTATCTATTAGACTTTTTGCTTACAGGCTCATTTGAATTGTTGTTTTCTTGTTGTATTCTAATCCACCTTTAACTAACTCATCTTCTAATTTTTGTTTGTGGTCATTTAAGTCATCCAAAAACCGAGTACAAATTTAATTATGATTTTTTTATATTTTTTCAATTTTTTTTATTTTTGTTTTGATCATTAAAAAATATTACACTCAAAAATTATTAGTTATTTGATTATTTATAAAGTTATTGTATTCTGAATCTATTAATATATCTAATAAATTAATAAAACAAGTTATTATATTACTGGATCAAATGAATTAAGTATTATGGATTAAGTATTTTTTTAAATAAATTTGTGGTGATGTTACCTTCGTCCATTACTGCGATAAAAAATTCTAAAAAAATTTCTGTTCGTTAAAGTAAAATTCTCAATTTAAAAATTATTTTTTATTTTTTGATTAATTTGCCCATTATGTGTCTTAATTTAAAAAAGCACTTGAGCTTTATGAGAATTTTAGATAAAAAACTTCGTTTTAAAAAAATTCTTTTTTCATTTGCTTTTATCTTACTAAAAGTAATTGTGAATAATTTTTTTTCTCAATATGTCTTTTTGAAATGAAAATTTAAAAAAAAAAATACAAATTTCAAAGTTAATCGATAGGCTGGTACCTTTGCTATAATCGATTGATTAAAATATTAATATTCAAACCAAATAAAAATAAATAAGGATTAATTGTTTTGATTGAAAAGAATGAATCATTGAAAAATTTCAAATTTAAAGAAAAAGATAAAGGGTTTTTACCTTTCTTTTATTTAATTTTATTTTAATCATTTTTTAAAATCTTATAATTCATTAATAATATTAAACTTTTTATTCAGCATATTAAACAATGTAGAGTGAGTAAATGAATAAAAATGTTATCATTTTATTCACAAGAGGAATGGCACTTTTTGCCCAATGGCAAAATAAAAAAGCAATTAAAATTATTGAAAATAAATTACAGTTATTTTGAAAACAAATTTAATGATAGTAAAAAAAATTAAATTTCTTTAAGAGACACCCAGTAAAATTTTAGAATTAAGCCTTAAAGAATGATTTAAATTACTCAAAACGAAAAATTTTTACTTCTTATCAATAATATTTTAGGCAAATGGAAGACTGTCTTATTTTAAAAATTTCTGGTTTTCTTCAACAAAAGAGTATTTCGATTGGAAAAATGGATAATTTTTGATAAAATTTTATTTCTCAAATTTTTCAAAGGATTTATTCCAATTCATTTTTTATAAATTACAATTCTTTTTCAATAGTTTAAAAATAAAGTTTTGAATTGTTACAAAAATTTTTGGTTTTACTGAAAAAATTAATTTGGTATGTTTATTAGATTTTTAAAACTTAAATGTCTTTAAATAATTAATTTTTTTATTAAAAAAAAGAAGATAAATACCTTGTTTATACATCAAGATAGAAATTATTTTAAATAGAGAACATTGTTGATTAAATTTTAAACTTGATTTATTTATATGTTGAAAATTTATAAATTGTTGAAATTTAGCATCTAAAAATTCCCCTTAAATACTGATATTTTTTCTATTTAATTCTTAGTTATTTAGTAGAAATTTGGTCAAATAAATAATAAAATAAAACCAAAAAAGCCAAATTAGTATGAAAAAATAATTTTGATCAATTTTGTTTATAAGATTAATGAGCTTTTTATATGCAATAATATCATTATTTATTAGATTTAAAATGAGACTTTCTTGGGTTGATAGAGGTTCTTTTGGAAAGAGATTCCAAAAAAGGTTTGAATGATTGTCTTAAAGGTTTTTGTAAAGACATTTAAACCTTTTGCTGTCTGGAATTTTAAAATGAGCAATTTATTTAAAACCGTATTTTCTAAATTTTACTTTAAATTTAGAAACACTTGCTAATTTGAATGCTGGAAGAACGGTTAACAAACGAATGAGCAAAGATTCGCGAAACAAATCACAAAATCAACTACTAAATCAAAATTCAGCACAAAACACCACTTCATCAGCCAATCTGCAGTCTCAAACTTCAAGTGCTAGCTTTCAAGCTGGTCAATCAGCCCAGTCTACGACTAGAAAAACTGCTAGGATTAAATAATAAATTTAAAAATATATAAAAAAAAATATTTTTCTTTGCCGTGTTTAATAAAATATTTTTCAAAGTATTAATCAAATGTTTATTTTAAAAGACATTTTAATTTAATTCTATTTAAACGAGTCCCTACGCTTTTTTAAGTTTATATAAACAAAAAATTCCTTCTTACATCAAATGTCAAATTTTTTTGAAAATTTAATCTTTGCTTGATTTTTCATCTTGTTCGCAGGATTAATCACTAAACCTAGAAATGATCTTTTAATGAATATTCGCCTCACTATAAATAAGAGACTACTTTACCATCTATTTCCAAAAAACTTAGTGACAAAAAAAATATGTTTAATTCATTAGTTCTGACTATTTTGGGCCTAATTCTAGTCTTGAATCCAACTTTTCAAGCTTGTAAGCTCTTAACAAACAAAATTTTCTCATTTATCAATTAAAAAAATTATTACTAGCGGTTAAATATGGAAATAATCTATGTCCAACTCCAGGATGGAACCCTTGTCCACCTGAGATTCCAATTCAACCTTTAACTCAGCCTCCCCAACCACCTCAACCGTCATACCATCAGCCAGAACCATCATACCATCTACCGCAACCATCATACAACCCAGTTCCACAACCCGAGCCTTCTTTCAACCCCATACAGCCATCTTACAACCCACCACAGCCCCAGCCAACTTACAACCCGCCTCCACAACCTGAACCAGCTTATCATCCACCACAACCACAACCATCATATAACCCACCACCCCAGCCTCAGCCTTCTTATCATCCACCCCAGCCACAGCCATCATATAATCCGCCACCACAACCTGAACCAGCTTATCATCCACCCCAGCCCCAGCCTTCTTATCAACCGCCAGCAAATTCAAATCCATGTGGAAATGGCTATCAAAATCCTTGTTCACCAGTAGAGTCCCATCCCCAGCCATCGTACCCTCAGCCACAGCCTCCTTCAATTCAAAATCACCGAGATAATCCGCTCTATTGTTATTCATGCAATAGCAATCAACCAGCTTGTCAAAATCCCTACAATTACACCCGTTTGGACATTGAACACTTAGTTCCTTGCAATGGTCAATGTATTCGATACCAAAATCCAAATGATAGATACAGTAAGCAATTTTATTCAAATTTTTTTTTTAATTAGAAAAAATAAATAAACTAAAGATTCTAAATTTGATCCTTTTTTATAGACTGGTACCGAGGCTGTTCTTGGGAATATGACTTTATGAAACCACAACCGCCAAGTGTACACAAAAATGGTATTACCTATTACTTTTGTGAAACACGAGGGTAAGCAAAATACATTTTTATTATGCCTAATACTATATTTGTTTATTTGCTTATAATTTTAAGTTGTAATGCAATATGCTAAAAGATGACAAATATACAATCAAATTTTTGGATTATGAGCAAGATAATTTGTATTTTTTCTTGAGTAGTGTTTTAATCTAAACTTAGTTATTTTTTTTATATAACAATTAAAATAAATTGCAATAAATTAAATTTACCTAAAAACTAGTCTTTTATTAAGAAAAAAGAAAACACCTATTATATAATTTAATCAAAGCCCATTATTATGTATTAATTAAAAAAAAAAAACTTGACAATCAATAAAAATTTGTTTTTTAGAATTTTTTTCTATTGTTCGACCTTTGAAATAAATAAAAAAAAAAACATTAGGATTAAATCAATGTATTATTTTAAAAATAATCTTATAAGATTCAGTTTATTTTTCCTAATTTTGTGTAGAAGTTTGTTTATTAATTTAGAAACATGGGCCAAGAGCAAAGCGCTTTGACAGAATCAAAGTTTAGCATGCTTGAATTGATAAAATACGATGATGTAATCAGAATAAACATGGCTTTGCTAGAAAAAAAGTTCAAAATTCTCGACATGCGCATTTCAAAAACTCGATACGAATTAGAAAAAGATTTTGAACAGTATGAGGCTAATTTGAGACCATATTTGCAAAATTCTTCCATTTTAAAGTCAAAAATTTTACTCAAAAAAGCCGAGCTGATGCGCTCAATTCGTCCATACTGCGAGAGAATTTATTTTAGAGAAAATTTCAAAACATTGAGCGAAATTTTATGCGAAAATTTTTACTACACAACTAAAAATTTTGATTTCTATAAAAAAATAAAATATTTTAAATTTATAAATTTTTATGAAGAGCTCAAAACGGACTATTTGGACGACAATTGCTACAATTACATTATTCTACCCATTTCAAGATACAAGATATTTTACTGTTGCGCCAATTTTTATAAAAAAAGCTGCATTAAAATTCTGAGCCGTAACGGGCTGGAGTTGCATCGACGTGCCATAAATCCAAATTTCTATTTTTCAAATTTTGTTGTCTATGGGACTAAGCTAGCTGGCATCTATTCAGATATTAGAACTAACAGAACACTTATAGAAATCTACAATGACGAATTAGAGCTTCAAGCGTCAAAACTGTTCGACCACAAACTTATATTGATTAGCTTAAATTCCAATGAATTAGTTTGTAAATCAAAAGAAAAAATTAATTTATATTTTTTTCTAAATTTAAAGTATTTTAAAAGAATAATAAAGAGATAATTTAAATTTTGTATTTTTAATAGATTGGAACAAGTATTTTCGTTTAATGTGAAGAGTAAAGCTGATTCGAACGAGCTGAATGATGATGATATAGATATTCTAGGTTCGAACAAAGATGAGATATTTATTTTAGTCAAGAGCAAGAAGATATTGAAAAAAATTGATCGCAAAACTGCCGAGTCTTCTGGATCAATTGATTTAATGAAAAAATTCAACAGACAAGAAAATGAAATTTATTTATCGTATTTACAAATGAATATGGATCAGTCGGTTTATTTAGCCAAGGACAACACTAAAGAAACCATGTATTTTTTTGATAGAAATTTTAAATTTTTGTACAAATGTGAAAATTTTTATTTTTACCGAATTTTCAAGACTTTTGATTTTACGTTTTTTAGCGATGGCTATTTTTGCGATCATTTAAATAAGAAAATTCATTTTTTCTGAATTCAAGTTCAAAAGAAAAAAATAAAAGTTTTAGTTTTTATTTATTTTTTAAATAAATAAATTTAGTAAATTTTTTGTATATTTTCTGTAATCAAAATTAAGTTTTTGTGTAATCAAGATTTAAAATTTATTTCATATTTGTTTTTTTAAATATGTCCTTTTATTTAAGCTAATGTATGATTTTCGATTTAAAATAATCTCGAAAAGACTTAAGTTAAATAGAGGAATTTTATCATTTTTTTAAAAAAAATATAATTTCAAAGCCTCAAAATTAAAATGAAATTATACCTTGAAATTAATGAATAAGTTTTTTAAATATCAAACAAATCCCTAACTTTTGACAAAAAATGCATCAAAATAAGGGTTTAACTGCATGCATAAGGCTAAATATATTAGTTAAATATGCATAAACTAAAACTTAAATTTTCGGGGTTAAGTGCATTGACCAAGAATCAAAAAAAAAGGAGCATTAATACTTAAATTTCCACTGCGGCAATAAAACTTAATTTTAAAAATAACTTAAAATTAAGTTTTAAGTTAACATGCGGCGTTAAAATTTAGGCAGAAAAACGGAAAAAAATTATTTCTTCAATTTTTTTTTTTATAAAAAAATTCATTTCCTAGTTTTTAATACGGTGCTAAAAATTAGTTTAAAGAAAAAAGAAAAGCAGCAATTTAACAAACAATTTCGATTTTTAAAATAATTATTTTTAATAAAATTTTAAAAAATTTATTTTGAATTTATAGAGTTATCGTAGAAAAACAGTAAATAAATAAAATTAAAACCGAATGCTCTTTTTAATTTTTTTTTAACTTTCTTGGGACTTTTGACTCTCAAGCAACTCTGATCTTCATTCAATTAGTCATAAATTATATTCAATTCTACAACAACAAAAAAAATTATTAAAAAGAACAATAATTTACAAATTATTATTGATAGTCCAAAATTTTTTGCATGATAAGTTTGACTGGACAGTCAAAAGGGAACTGCAATTTGGTTGAATTATATGTGTATTTTTGTGTTTAAATAAAAAAATAAAAATTAAATAAAGCTTTCCATATTGAAATCGGTCATCGACATTTTGCCCTTTAAAACTAAGTTCAGTGAATAATAATTTTTTCTGCATGAATGATTTTTTGTTGGATATAAATAAATAAATCATTCCAAATAGTAAGTAAAAAAATGAAATTTGCAAATATAACAAAGCAGCATAATTTATAAGAAAATGCATCAAATGGTTGAACACAAAATCAATGTCAGTCAGGATGATTCAATGCAAAAGAGAGCCAGATCAACTTTTTTTGGTATGAACTTGATATACATTCAGCCAACAAAAAGCACCAACTTTTCATCTTGTTTATCATCTTATAACTAAAAATTAAGAAATAAAGGAGTCTGACCATGCATTAATCAATATCAGCGCATGCCACCGTCGAGCTCAAACGGTGCTGTCAGTGGAGCATTAAATAAAAAAAATTTTTTTTCAATTTTTCATTTGTCACCGTTGACCAGTGTTATTATTAAGAAAACCTGATTTAATATATAATTTAAAGCTACTATGATTGGAGAATTCAGATTTGGGGTCTTTCTCTCTAAAAATAGTGGAACTAAATTATATCTATTAATCTAAAAACATATAATAAAAATTTAGTTTCTGGTTGACAAAGCTACCATTTGATTTCGTATTTTAATTTAAAAGGTGCGATGATTGCTGAAATTTTCAGACTATGAGTGAACCCTACCTCTGCGTCATTTTGAGGTGGTACCGCTTGAATCCAAAACCACTGTTTCCACCAAAGACATTGACAATTCCATTGACAATGATAATAGCAATAACAACAATAATTGTTCATTAGTTATAAATTTTATCTAAAATAAAATAATTTTAATTTTATTTTTAATTTTTTCTAAATAAGCAAAATTAAACCAAACTGAATTTTTTTCACTCATTTATCTTGCCTGTACTTGTCCAAGTTAAAGTAAAAAGGAAATTTAAAAATATTTTTAACTAGCGGGTCCTTTTTTTTTAATTTACAATTAGAAAAAGTGAATACTTAATTATTGAAAACAAGTTTTAGAAACAAGTCAAAGCTATTTAAATTAAAATATTGTCATACTGATGAAAATATGGGGTTCATTTGAAAGAATAACTAATTTATTGTAATTTAAATTTTTTTAAAATTATAGCTTTTCACTCAAGTCCACCACTCTTATAAGAAAATTAAGGGGCCCAGTCAATCTCCATAAAACTCATACCACCCAGTCAAAAATACATTTGAATTTTTTGTTGTTCGCGAATTTTTAATCTTTAAAAGCTTTAAAGATTCTTAAAAAAATCTCTTGGATTTGACAAATTTTAGAAAGATATTCTAAGAATAAAAAAATCTATTAATGTTAATAAAAAAGTCTTTATTTTTTTCTAAATTTTCTATAATATGCTTTATTGTTTTTTATTAATCAACAACTCTTGAATCATCATAACTAGTATAATATTTTTTCATTTTTTTATTGATTCATTTTCAGATTCAAAATCATAGTCAGAATCGTCTCAAGAGTCTGATTCAACATCATCACATTGTTAAGCAACTCCAATGCACGTAAAGCTGAAGCTCTCTTTGGCATTTTTAAATTTTAAGAATAAAAAAATTACTTTTTTCCAAAAGTTTGTATTCATTTAAAAAGGAAAAAAGAGCTTAAAAAAAACCTGGCCTTTCTAGTGTTAGGAAATTCGAGACGAATAAAAATTTAATTCGAATCAGCAAAATTCAATATAGCAAAGTTCTATATAGAGAGAGTTTTCTGTAATCATTTTTTCAACTTTTTCACTAGAAATTTTAAAAAACTAATTTTCTTTAAATAAAAAAATTTATTATGCTCAAGTTTAATTGTTTATATAAACTAAAAACATCAATGAATTTAGTTTTTCAAATAAAAGCTATAATATATTATTATTTATATATATCTAAACACAGACATCATTTGATAGAGTAAATCCCTGCTTGCAGACACATCTATGGCCATTGCATTCCAAATTTGCTGATGAATCACACAAATCTTCAATGATTAATTGTTCTTCTGAGCTTTCAATCGAATCTGAATTATCTGGTAATCTGCATCTAGCATTATATGGCAAAGAATCTTTTGAATAAAGTTTTATTTTAAATAAAAATCTTTTCTAAATTCGTATTTACCACAAATTGCCAGGCTGGCGTTCCAACTTCCCAAAATACAACTAAAATGATTAAATTCTAAAATAGGAAAAAAAATTTTTCATTTAACAAACTCGCATATTCCATTTAAACATGCCAATTGTTGTGCCCGACATTCTCTATTGCTTACACAAGTCATACCAAATCTTTCTAAAAAAAAATATAATTTTTTTGTTTTAAAATAATTTTAGTAATTAGCATCCAAAAAAATATTCTTACCACAATATCGTCCATTCCATGTTGAATTTGATGGACAAAGACAAACATTTGATTTACACTCCAAGTTATCTTTGCAGAATGTTCTTCTTCTACCAACAATACATGATTGATTAAAATATCCCAAACGATTTAGTTCATTTGATTCTTTTGATTCTTCTGATTCACTGGACCTGCCAAAGCCAAGTTCAACTGTTGCACAAGCGAATAAAGTTACTGCCAAATAAATTCTTTAATTATATTCTAATATTTTTTTGAGATTTATTTTACCCAAAAGTATAAAATTTGATTTGTTCATCTTTCCAATTTTTTTTTCTTATTTCATTTAAAAAAAAAACTCTTTATTTATATTAATTGAAATTGTAAATACATGATTTTTAAAAAATAACTAATTTATTCTCCAGACAAAATATTAAGCCGTCAAAGCAAAATCAAAGAAAATATAAAAGTCAAATCTTTTCATCAAATTAATTTGGTTTGATGCTTTTTATTTCTTTAATAAGCATGCGCTATGATTCTAGAAGAAATGATTTTTACCTTTTAGGTATTCAATATTTTTAAAATTAATTAAAAGCTTTTAAAAATTGTTTTTATTTTAAAAATTTTAAATAATAAAGTAAAATATTCAAATGTTAGAATCAGAGTTGTTTAAAAGCCGCAAGTCTCAAGTCAAGTCCAAGTCCGGACTTTAAAAAAAAATTAAAAAAAAAAGTCTGGACTTGGACTTTTTTTTGGACTTTTAAACAACTCTGGTTAGAATGTTCTGGAAACCAAGTGAATTGTCAACTTAGCCAGATCTAGATGCACTGATTAATAAACGTGAATTTGTTAAATTAACAAAATTACATTAAAAAATTTATTTTTATTTATTTATGCATATTCTTATAAAGGTACTTAAAAAAATTAATTGGTTTTATTGGAGCTTTTTTCAAGTTTCTTTAAAGATTTTCTAAAAAATGTCTAGAATTTGACCAACTTTGAAGAAAAATTAGATATAGATGTTGTAGGGATTAAATACAAATTAAGTACAATTAAAAAAATCTTTATTAATTCTCTAGAATCATTGTGAATATCTAAGTTTTATTCGAAAATTGGAAGTTTAGAATTTTATACTAATAGATTATTAGGTAGTTTAAATATAAATTAATTTTTTTAATTTTTTATTTAATTTAAATTACTACCAAAAAGATTCAATTTTAAAAACGTAGCTTGATTAAACATGATCCCGAAATTCTATAAACCATAAAAATGGAATCGATCCGTTCATTATTAAATCTATCGAACACTAGGTCATCTATTAACAAGTGAAATCCACATAATCACCAAGATCTATTGATTTTCTATTACAGGCAATTCAATTATAAAATAATTAAAATAAATTCTGTAAATACTTTTTATTAGAATTATTAAAAAATAAAGCATCTAAATATTTTGTTTAAATTTTTGTTATTTTTAATGATGATATCGAATTTGCATATTCGAATCCATATTTGAATAAGTAGCCTTTCGAATGTAATTTTTTAAGATCAATAAATTTGAAAATTAATTTAATCTGAATAAGTAATTGAATACAAAAAATTTTCTATTTAGTATTTAAAAACAGATATAAATCAAAATTATCAAATTTAAACTCAAATAAAGCTCTCTATTACTTATTTAATTAGCAAAATTTTTTTAAATTTTGTGGTGATTAAAAGCTAAAGTTTTTTTGCAATATTATATTTAGAAAGACCAATATTTAGAAATATTTTAACTCTATTTACAATTTGAACAAAAATGAATCATTTAAGGGAGAAAGTGGTTATGTGAGTCTCTCTGAAAGGATACATCGACCTCCAATTAACGCAAAACAAACAAGATCTTTCAAATTAAAAAATTTTTGTATAATAGTCTCAACTGACTAGTAAAATTTTCAATATGAAAATTTGTTAGAGAAAAGAATTGAGTATAAGAAAAATCATTAATTTTAAGAGAAAAAAAATTTTTCCCTCGCGGCCATCAAAACGGCCAACATCAACTTTTGACGGTCTTGTGGCCGTAACACACGGTACTCAACACTAAAACGGACAATGCCCTTAATTTAAAATAAACAAAAAATACAACAACAGGGTTTAAATTTTCGATTAGAAATCCTTATTTGAAACTTTGTTAGAAAAAAACGGAGCAGAGCAATTCTTGAACAAAAGCGGTAGAATAAAGCTAGTAAGAACTAAACTAATTTTTTTTACAATATTTAATTGATAAGTTAATTCATTTTTAAATTAAGGAATTGAAAGAGAATATCTTTGTTCATTAGTAAAAGTATTCATTCGCTCTGCTATAATTGCGTAATTATAATCGAAAGTTTATGGTACCTATAAAAATAAAAAAACGATTGATTATTTTTTTAAAAAGTAAAAAATATTCTTATTTATAATTTTTAATTTTTTATAAATTCAATACAGATTAAATTTATTTTCTTGTAAATTAATATTTTGAATGTTACATATTTCAATATTGATGTCTTGAAAGAAAAAATTTTTGATTTTATCTAAATTCTCAGACTTTGGTCATAACAATTTTACAAATCGATTTGAAAACCTTCTTCTATTTACAAAGACTACATTTTAAATTTTTACTACTCGTAAATTTACACACAAAATTTTTTTATTTTATTATAATAACCTAATCCGGCTAGACCTTTGAGTGCAAAAAATTTTTATAGATATTTTGAAGATGATCATTGACTTCAATTTAGTTAACTACAATATATATTTATTATATGAAATAAATTATGAGAGCCACATCAACCAAATTGAAAAATTTAAATTCTATAATTGTGATTAATTTTGAAATTTGAGACTAGAAGAAAGAGTAACACCATTTTAGAGAAACATAGACACGTGTTTTAGATGTAGGTTCATCAAAAAAAGAAACTATACGGTCTTTTGAAATACAAAGGATCTTTTAATTTGAAATCTTAATAGATGTTTTGAATTTTTTTTGCAAAATTATTCGACTGTTGGTTGAGCCTATATACGGCCTCCGTTTTTCAGCTTGTTAAAAAGTTAATGTTTAATAAACGAGCATTGATTATTTATTCAAGGTTGAAATTTAATAGGATTTTAAATCCTCAAAAGAAATGGATATTCATATAAACCAAAATTTGTTAACACATTCAGACAAAATAATTGTCGGTGTCCATTAGAAAAAAATAAACTATAATACTTAAATTTCTAAATTACTCTATAAAAAAGCAAAAAAATAATCAAAAATAAGACACTTATACTATTACAAAATAAAAAAAATAAAATAATTTTCAATTAGTTCTGTTTTTAGAAAAATTTTAAAATTTTGTTCATCTGAAATTTTTTGAAATGAAAATATTATAAATTTATTAATATTTATGTTTGATTTAAAATGAGCGAAGACATACCTTCGAATCAAACAAATAAACCATCTGCAACAGGACCAGTAAGATTTCGCAGTCGCTTTCCAAAAGCTCAGCCTAATTTGGTAATTTCAAGCGGTTTAGCCCGCATTAGAAGAATATCTGGACATTACGCAGACAAAAAAGAAAGTGAAAATAATGAAAAAAATTCATCCTCTCCATCTGTTTCAACCAGCCGTCTTTTAGTTGAAAATGTTTTATCGCCAAAAATAGCCACTAATGAAGAGGAAACTTCTAAATGTTTTGCTAAACCAAATGAAGAAACTAATACGACTATTCAATCACCCAACTATACATTCAGACAATTAATTAGCTCTCAATCATCGTCTCCCGCTCATAATAATGTCTTGTCTAATTCGATTCCCGGATCTCCTTCTGGAACTATTTCATTAGCGACTGTCCTAGACACCAATGTTCAAAATTATAAACCACAATTTACAAAAGAGCATATAATGAATATAATTAAGTATAAAGCAATGCAAAAATTGAAAAAAATTGAATCCGAAAATTTAAAAGAAAAACGTAAAAAGAATAAAAAAAATTCTATTTTGTTTAAAAATCTTCATGAACAAAGTGCTAATCAAGAACAAACTGATGAAAAAATTGATAAGTCAAAGCTTAGAATGAAAGATTTTTTGTACTATAACCCAAAAGGACCAAAGTACGTTTTTTTTTGTTAAATTAAATTGATAATCTAAAAATTAGAAAGAATTTTTTTTTTAAATTCATTTATTTGTAACTTTGAATGAAATTTCTATAATTTTATTTCAAATATTAAATTTAAATTGTGAATAAAACGATTTCAAAAGGGCTTGTCAAAATTAAGAATATGATCTTGACAAATTTCTAAAAATCATCTTTGCTATTAAAAATAACATAAGTTTTTGACAAATTTGTGTATTTTTATTATAAATTTAACACCAAAAGGACTGCTATGTTAATTTGATACATTTTTGAAACAAATCTGAAGAAATTAAAATAATTAGTAATTTTAAATAAATAATAGACTTGAAAAAAAGTCAGGGAAAAAAAATTTTAAATGTCAAAGTAATGGCCTGTTGGAAAAAAACTTATCTTTTTAACTTATTTTTCAATAATTAATAATTAGTAAATAATAAAATGATTATAGTTTTATTTAAAATAAACATTTAATTAAGCTTGACATTTTGTTTTAAAATTTCAAAAATTTAAACAAAATTTCATCCTATTTTGATAAATTAAAATTTATAAGATAAATTTTAAAAAAAATACTGCAACGTACCGAGTTGCATCTTTTTTTTTAGATAAAAACTTTATTTTCCTTTTTTACTAGGTAAACAAAATCAATAATCAATTTAAATCTAATTGATGTTTTATTTTATGTCTTTTATATTAATCAGAAAAATTATTTTAGATAAAAAAAGGTGGAAAAAAAATTGTTGCACTAAGTTGCAATATTTTTTTAGATATATTTTATTTATTTCAGTAAATTTTGATTTACCAAAAAAGGAAGAATTTTTGTTATCGAAATTCACAATATCTAAAAATAGAGAGTTTTCAAATCTTGTTGTTAATTTTGGAACAAACTAGTGAAGTAGTAAACAAAAAAATCTAAAAACGAGTTCAAAAACAAACAAGACAATTACCTAGAGCTAAAAGCTATATTTAACCTTGCTCTATAGTTAGTCTGCTGAAGCTCTTATTGTTATCATTATTATTATAAAAATTAAAATTTCAATACTTAAGTGTTTATTTCAGGATTATTCACCATTAATTTGCTAAGTATTGATATTTGGAAAATTAAAATGTTCGTTCAAAAGGACTTGATCAAATTTTTTCAAAAGTTACGTCCAACTTCGGACTTTAAATTTATTTTTATTTTTTACAGTCGAGGCTTTAACTGGGTGAGCAAAAAAATAATAACTGGAACGGCAAAAAGATCATTCATCAGTCATATTTTGACAACATGAATTTTCGCCGTTTTAGCTATTATTTTTTTGGTCACCCAGTTAAAGCCTCGACTGTAAAAAATAAAAATAAATTTAAAGTCCGAATTTGGACGGAACATTGAAGTTTTTATGATCAATTTTGATCATCAACTTCCTTTTTTTAAAAAAATTTAAACTTGAATATTTTATCAAAGAAATAAAGTTTCTCAGAAATACTAAAAATAAACTTATAAAACTTGAAAATTTTTTCTTTTTTTCAAATCAATTTTATTTATTTTTCTTCAAATTTTAATTTAAAATTTTTGTAATCAATCAGTCGGGCTTTCTAGTTTTAAGCAACTCTGGACCTAATGAACCCGAAAATTATAAATATTTAATGGCCATGACTTATTTATTTTTAATTTAACAAATTTTTTAATTTGTGACTTCCAACAGTCATATTATTTTTAAAAAATTTTAAATTACTTTAAAAATATGAACAATTTAAAATTAAATAAAACTAAATTTTGGTAAATATAATTTTTGATCAAAAAAGAATTAGTTCCGGAAAAAAAAACAGCTAATTGATATTTAATAAGCAAAAATAAATTTTTTTTTTTAAAAGAAAATCAGATTCAAGTGAAGCAGCACTAGAGAGAAACAGTGAACAAAAATTATGTTCAATATCACGGTCCAATTCATCAGTTTCATTGGCATTAAACAGTGAAAACGACACAAATGACACGCCAGAAAGTGTTTCATCCAAGTCAAGCACAATTTACTCAATGACAAAAGCGACTCAACCACCGGTTTCTTTGGCTCCTCAATTGCGAATCAGCGAGGATGGCACAATTGTGATAAATGAGGAAAGCTTGGTTATTCAAAGGCAAGAACCAGAGCCGGTTTACGAAAGCACTGTTGTTGAGAGCGAACACGGAGACAATTTAACCTACAACAGCTATCGCAAATTTCATCATACCAGAAAATGGACCGAACGTGAGACGGCAAAATTTTACAAAGCTTTGAGCATGGTTGGCACTGATTTTACCATGATTCAAAAATTTTTTTCATACCGAAATCGAGATGAAATAAAGCGAAAATTTAAAAGAGAAGAAAAAATCAACCAAGCTTTAATAGACAAAATTTTGTCCAAAACAGTTTCCATAGACTTGAGTTTTTTTGTGTCTAGTAGCGGCGAAGAGGACGAAAAAAATGAAGCCAAAAGCAAAAAATCCAAAAATTCATCTTCCGATCGCATTAATCGATCAACTAGTGGCACAATTCTCAACGAAAATGAGCCTAAAAAAAAACCTAAATTAAAACGAATTCAAAAAAGTATTTTAAGTGCTAAAAAATTTTATCAAATTTAACTTTAAAATTATACAGGAACATTTATTGAATCAGAATCAGAATCCGAGCAGGTGGATCATAAAAAAAAATCTCCTCAAATCGAACAAAATAAAGAAGAATCAGCTTGTTTAAATGCTCAAACTAGCATGGAATTAGATTTAAATATTGAAAAGCTTCCACCATGCACCAGTCTGTTTGAAAATAATAATCAAACTGTTGAAGTTATAAATGAACAAATAATAAGAGATAGTGCTGAAACTAAAGCTGAGTCCGACAATGAAAGCATTGAGCTTGTGTTCGATCTGGATAATCAAATAATTAACGAAAAACGAAATAGAGACAGTGATCAAATGGAAAATAATAGAGATGATAGTGAAAACGACGATGGTGAGATTATACTCGATTTGGATAATAATACTATTATTCAAAATAGTCATTGGGGAGCTAGTAGTATTAGCATTCAAAAGCTAAATGATACCGATAAGCAATGATTTTCCATGTTTTTGTTCCGATGCGATCCGGGATCCAAATTTTTATTAGTTTATTATTGTTGTCTATTATTTTATTTTTTAAATTATTATTTTATTCACTTTTAAGGTTCAATTTTAACAAATATATTCAATAAAATTATCGTAGAAAAAAATTATTTTAATTAAATTTTTAGGACGGATATTCTAAACCGTTCATTTAACTTTTAAAACTTGGTTTTTTATTTTTTTATTTTTTAAATTATTTTATTGCAGTATTTTGTTTCAGTTTTTAAAAAAATTAAACCACCCTATGACTAGATTTAAAATGACGAAAATTTTTTAGTCTTATATTTTCATACATACTGGCAGAAAAATAAGTATTTAAATTAAAAGCAAATTTTTTTTTGGTTAAGATAGAGAAAAAAAAGTTCTTTTTAATGTGAGATTTTTCTAAAATAAACAACACAACATTCACATAATCACTCAATCATAGATCTTATCAATAGGGCATAAAGATGGAATTTTATCCATTAAAATGATTTAAAAATTTTCAAGACATAATTCTTGATTGATGCAGAAAGCATCAATTTACTTTTGTATCAGCCATAGTTAGCCGCTGCAAAAACTAAAAGTTTGTAAAGCCTTTATGGAAGAATTTTAGACCTAAACAGAAAACTACTGCAACAAATGCAACATTCTTTTTTATCTTAGATAAAATCTTTTTCAGTAAATCGGATCAACAATCATTTTAAATTGGGAGGTATTTAATCGATCTCTAAAATTACTTAATCGATCACTAATATTTTTCTATCTCTTATTTTACTAAATACCCTTAACTTATATTTATTAAACTGTCTCCTAAATTAAATAAAACAGCAACTAATTTTACTTTAAGTATCTCTTATTTTTATTTATTAAATTGATTTAAAAAAAAAGAATTATAAAAAATAAGTTTTTTCTTGGTCTACCTCTACCTCTCTTTAGTGGAGCTTCTACTTTCTTAGTTATATCACTGCTGGTTGATGCTTGCACTACTTTTTCAGCTTCCTTATCAATTGTTTTATTGTTCTTTTTTGTTGGTATAACTGTTTCTTGTGGAGTTTCTTCCTCTACTTCTGTTATCTTTCGCTTTAGAACTTTGATTGAGCTGACAACTCTCTCTTCTTTATCTGCTTCTGGTTGGTACTCAAGCGCCTTTTTAGACTTACACGGTCTACCTCTTCTAGGTTTTTGTCCAATAACTACTTGCTTAGCTTCGATTGGTATTTTGACAAGTATCATATTTGCAATAAAGCAAAGCCAACAAGATGCTTACAAATATGATCGTTAATTTTTTTAGATGTTTAATTTTTGTCTTATTTTTGACATTATAAAAATTATTTTGAGTAAAAAAAGCATAAATATATTTAATTATATTTTATTTTAGTAAATTTTATTTTATCAGAATAGGAAAAATTTTTACTCCATTTGTATTTTAATTTCAAAATTCCGATAATTATTTAATTTTTCTAGTAAAATTTAAAATTTTCTTTTTAATATTATTATGTTTTTTTTGGTTCATGTTGATTTTGTGATCAGTAAAAAAATTTTGTTATCATAAAAACTTTATTTTTACTAAACATTACTTGATTTAAAAAAAAATTAGTTCTCTTTTTATATAAAAAAACAAGAAAAATGTTATTTTTTATGTTTCTGGGACATGTACAATTTAATGCCCTTTTCTTTTTTCATAAATTCACCATATAAGCTACAGGCCACCGGATTTGGATGCTTGCTCAATGCTTTTTTTTCATCAAAACTATCATTTTAAATAAAACAAATAAATTTAAATTAAAATAAAATTGTATAGATAGATATTTTCTTAAATAAAAAATAATTAACATTAACATTCATTCTTAAAACTTAAAAAGATTTATAACTCCATTTGATAAAATTATTGTCTAATTTAAAACTAATTTTTTTTATAGTTTATTTATTATTATTATTATTATTATTATTTTTTCTTTAAATTTTTTTTTTTTTTTTTTTTTTTTTTTTTATGGGGTTTTTAACAAGGGGGGTTTTTATGGTTTTTTTGTGGGGGATTTTTTTATGTGGGGGGGGTTGTGGGGGGG
>VANL01000935.1:0-20207 GCA_006352455.1 Brachionus sp. 'Tiscar'
AATCGGTTCTAGCCAAGTTGCTCGTTATAAAGGGTTTCTCGTTATATAGGGTCTCGTTATACGGAGGATTGACTGTAAACAGAAAAAGTACATAGCAAAAAAAGTAAAGTGATAATTGTCTACAGTTAATCTTGTAACGCAGTAATTAATTTATCAAAAAATAAATGAAAATTTTTTCTTTCATACGACTTGTATAATTCTACAATTTTAGTATCCCTATTCATTTCTCGCTTATCTTTTTGAAAAATGACGCCACTCTTAATTTGTTCCAGGCTACACAGAACAGCATGCTGATCTATAATAAAATGCTTTATAAGCTTATTGACACATGGATGAGAGGCCATGTCTTGTGAAAAAGACTTATGCCAGGCCTCAAGACTGTTATTTGACGAAAAATATTTTCAAAATTTGTTATTATTAAGCAAAATAAAAAAAGAATAAGCTTTCAAATTTTTCTATTTAATATTTCTATTTGAAATTTTTCTGCTCTGTATCAACTAATATTTAAGGTTCGCAAGAGATATTCAATTGATTTTAGGAATTCTATAAAAACATTAATTTGAAGGTTTTTCAGTTTTTTTCTTGCAGCCGAAGTGGCCGTCCGTCTATTATTTGGCCGGCCATCTTCGCGGTCCAAATTTTTGGCCGCCTTATTTCGGACCGGCCTGCCTTGGCCGCCGCCCAACAACTAGCTGCCAGATACATTTAACACTAAGCTTACATCTTGACTAACAGATACTAGTGTTTTACGTAAATTTAGGTAAAAATCTGTAAAATTTTTTTTTCTCAAAATTTTTTTGATTTTGTTAAATTTACTAAAAAAAACGCAAAAATGGCCTAAAAAACGGCATTTTTTTGACATTTTCCTTTTGACAAGTTTTTTCGAAATTTTTCGTAAATTTACGTAAAATTTGGTAAAAACACTAGTATCAAATCATCACTGTAATTATAAGCTTGTGTTCTGTACACGAGCATATAGGCATATTTAAGGATTTCATTCTTAGAACTTCAGAACGTTAAATTTTCTTAATAAAGCTTTTAAAGACTAAATATTATATTTATTATTAACCGATTACACATAAAATTAAAGAATATTTTTTTTCTATTTTGATTGTTTATTCTAATTTATTCTAAAATATTCAAATTTTAATTTCATTATTAGAACTATTTAAAAAATAAAAAATAAAGGTATTGTAATAAAAAAAAAAATTTACTTTTTAAAAAAAATAAAAAAACAAGAGTCAAAAATGGAGTTATCAAAAAGCTTGATAAGAAAAAAAATAGCAATACTTGGCGCTGGCGTGATCGGCTTGAGTACGGCCGAACGCCTAATTGAAAAATATAATGAATTTAAATTGGCAAAGCTGGGCCCAATTGACATCACAATTATTTCAGAGGCTTTTGGTGTGGACACGACTAGTGATGGCGCTGGCGGTCTGTTTCGACCAGACGACCGCTTCATACCTGGCGTAGACAAGCAGCTTGTCAAAAAATGGGCCACCGATTCTTTCAAATACTTTGACAATTTGTTGTTCAGCAAGGAAGGAGGCAGAGCCGGTGTTTTTCAAGCTAGTGGATACCAAATGTTCGATGATGAACGCCTTGTATTTTATTCAAATAAATAATTGTAAAATTTTATTAAATTAAATTTAAAACAAAAAAAATAAAAGGATCCAAGCTACAAGGACTATGTTTACCAGTTTAGAAGTCTTAGTCAAAAAGAGCTCGAGTCATTTCCCAGAAAATTCAAGTTAGTGCATTTTTATTTGTCTTAAGTTTGTCAACTTAATTCATTTTGTTTTTAAGATATGGCTACTTTTCGACCACAATTGCAGTTGACACTAGGACATATATGCAGTATTTGACCAACAAGTGGGTTTTATTTTAGAAAAAAAAAAAAAAGAAAGAATTTGAATAAACATTTAACTAGATTATGCTTGAGTGGAGTTAAATTTTTGAAAAAAAAATTGTATACACAAGAGAAATTTTTAAGAGAACATGACCAATATGAAATTATATTCAATTGTCTTGGATTTGGCAGCATTGAATTTTGTAATGATGCAAATATGGTTCCCATACGAGGCCAAATGATCCGTGTAAAAGCACCTTGGATCAAGCATTTCTACTATACAGACGACAATTGTTACATAATACCAAAGTGAACAACTACAAAAACAAGAAAAATTTATTTAAATTATTTATTAATTTTATTTGTTATTAGTATTAACACAATTTGTCTTGGAGGTACAAGACAAAAAGGAGACACTTCACTTGAATTAAGTGACAAAGACAAACAAGACATTTTGAATAGATGCAAAGAGCTGTGTCCCAGTCTGGAAGTAATTGAAAAAAAAAAAAAAGCTTCATTTTAAATTTACATGTTTATATTGCTAAAGAGCGCCAGCATTGAATGGGAATGGGTTGGTCTAAGACCGCACCGAGAGCCCATTCGAGTCGAGAAAGAAACAATTGAGTCAAGTGCCAATGGCGAAAAGAATATAATTGTAATTTTCTATCTATAAAACAAAAAAATTATACTTATAGATAAATTATCTATTATTAGATAATACATAATTACGGACATGGCGGCAATGGAATTTCTTTATCTAGAGGAACATGCATGCACGCAGTTGACTTGCTCCTAAATTCAACTTATTATATAAAATCAAAATTATAATTTTAAATTAGTAGTCAATAAATAATTTATTTAATGTGTCAAAATCGATTTTATTTTTTTTTTCTATTCCATCCATATTTTTTTCTGTTGTTGTTTCATGACCAATTTAAAAAGAAGCTTAATTGTTTCATCAAACAAATCGACTAAGTTTAAAATTAAGTTTAAATATAATTGCTCTTTTTAAAAATAAGAAAAAAAAAAAAGAAAAGCTGAAATTTAGGCAAATAGTTTTATTAATTTTAAATTGTTGTTCCACTTAATGAATAATATCAATTTGACAACAACAAAAAAATGAAAAGAGAAGTAAAACTAGACAACAAAATAATCTAACAGTTAACATTTTTGCTAAAGAGCGCATTTAGTTAAATTTCGCCCACACACACATATAATAATTATTGATTTTTTGATAGGAATATTTAAAATATAATTTTATAATTTCGAAAATTAGCATTACCTCTTGCTCTTTATTAGCTAATCAATTTAAAATTAAAAATATTTTTAAAGTATTAATTTCATTAAATTGGTATTTTATTTAAACAAAAAAATAAATAATATAAATAAATAAATGTTTATTATTTCTATTTAAAATTAGACAATTTGATAAAGTCATTTGAATCATTTGGCCTACGTATATCTCAAAATTCGGAACTAATTACACTCAGGAAAATTAATTTAAAAGAAAATTTCATGTATTTTATATTTTCTAAAATGGGCTTTAGTTTATGGAATTTTTTTCTTGAATCAAAAGAGATAAAAATTTAAGTTAAATATTTTTTTTTCAAATTTAAAAAAAAAAAAAACTTGACTAAGTCACATTTCAAGCAAGCAATTTATTTAATTTGATTCAATAAATTGGCATTTTAATTCAAATGCAATTGAAATGGAAAAATATAATTTTTATGACACACAATTAATAATTTATCAAGTAATAAAATAGGGTAATGGGCGCTCAATGACGTCTACAAAAGCTTATCGCGAATTCTTCAGATTTGCTCTTTCATTTATTCTTTCATAATGTAGACATGATTCTGAAATTCTGAATGAAAGATGAGAATCGAAAGAAAAACGAACACAACACAACACAACAAGAACAAAAAAAGAAAAAAAAAAAAAAAGAGGAGAAAAAAATCAATATTTTTTAATAATAATAATTAAATTTTTTTTTTATTTTTCAAAAATTTCTTTCGCTCTTAATTTTGCTTTTATAAATCAAGTTCATGAACAATTTTCTATTCTAGATAAACAACAATGATCACCAATGTCCACCAATAGTAGAAAACAAATGTCTTCTTAACATATGCCAACATGTCTTTTAACATATTTCTAATTTTCCTAACCATTAATCAAATACTAGTTAACCCATCTAGCGCTCTAAATCAAATTGGTAAATGAAATTTTTTTTCTCTTCAATATTTTTATTCAAAAAATTTTCAAGGTTGTCTAATAGACGAGGATTACTGTGAACCATACGAATTTTGCTTGAATGGTAAACACTTAATTAAATGAGAAAATTATATTTGCTAAATAAATTATTGCTAGACTCGTTGCTTGGCATATGCGTCAGCACGGAAACAAGTGCCAAGGCGCCTAGGTCTGAGGAACAAGTTGACTTGCCTTTGATTGACACACCGATTCGCATACACAAGTACAGGCAAGAGTCAGACGAGGACTTGTGGGACAAACGGGACTTGGACTCTGTGGAGCAAGAGCGCATGTTGATGCCGGACCCGTTCAGCTTGTTCATAAACGTGCCCAAACGGCCCACTATCATAAACTATGCTGAGAAGGAGCCGCGGGAGGACTACGCCCGGTTCGAGTACGACTACGACCAGGAGCCGAGCTCTATAGGCGACCTGGTTCGTCTCATGGCCGAGCAAGAGTCAGAGGCGGCTAGTGGCGAGTACGACTATGATCAGCCGATGAGTGTGCAGAAACGCGATGCCGACTTGAGTGACATGCTTGAGGAAATGTTCTATGTGTCCAAGGAGCGCGAGCCAAGACTAATCAAATGGCTGTATCTCAACCGATACAGCTCTAGTGACTCCAATGAGACACCCCAGTCAGATCATGAACCTTTGCTTATCAATCGACTTAAATCAATACTAAAAGAGAATATAATTATTGAGCATATTTTCAATGACATGACTAAACAAGAAAAAACTAATTTGCCAACAAGTGTCCAATTTCAACAGAGTCAAGTTTCAAGTAAAATTAAAAAATTTTTTTTTGTTGTTTCAAATAAAAATTTAATTTTTTGTTTTTTTATTTTTTAATTATTTTATTTTAGCTGCTAAAAATAAAAATGAAAAATTGTTTAGTGCAGATGAGATGGATTTGTTTTCGGAAAATGGCCAATTTGACATTATTGACACATCGTTTATTTTCATTAAGCTCAATAAACGGTAGTTATTTATTTATTTATTTATTTATTTGTGTTCTTTACAGAGCTAAAGCTTCACTTCAGATTAAAAAAAGTAGTAGTAGTAGTATTTAATGCTATTGAGCAGTGACGAGAGTAGACGCCCTGCTTTAATAGCCTACGATCAGTTATTAGCAATATAAAAAAAAAAGTTAAGTATGTTTAATAAGGTTTGAGTAATTTGTCTATTCTGTTTTTAAATTTGTTGGTGTTTACGGTAATCCTGGTCTCTAGATCAAGTGAATTCCAGTATCCGACTGTACGATTAACAAAAAAGTTGTGAAAAATAAACTGATAGGTAATACATGGTTAGTTAAATTTAGGTAGATATTTATCAAGTTTAGAAAAAGAAAATTTTCTTTCAAAAATACATGTATGAAGATTGTACTATTTTAATTGAACCAATTGTACTATTTCTATTTGCTATTTTCTAGTTCCCTGAGACTATGCCGGTCTTCTGTTCAATGACAAAAAATAAAAAGAGAAATATTTAATTGATCACTTTATTATGTAATTAATAGTGACTAATTATAGTAGTAGTAGTAGTAGTAGTACTAGTATAAACTGCTGCATTGAGATGCGGTACAGTAAGTACCTAGCCCATAAATGAGCTTTAGCAGTTTCCATTCATCCATTCGTCTAATTTCGCCTTGAAACTATTCAAACTTTTCGCTGTAACTATTTCATTAGGCAATTTATTCCATATTGGTACAATTCGATTTATTAAAAACGTATGTATGCTCTGACCGGTTTTAGCCAATTAACGATTTAACCTGAACTGATTTCCCCTGATCATATGGTTGTTATTTGCATAATTGATTCCATTAACAAGACTCACTCTCTCATAACCATGGATAATTTTAAAGAACTAGATTAAATCACCACGAACACGTCTCTTACTTAAAGAGTCTAGTGATACTTGTTAGAGTCTTTCTTCATATTCAATACATCAACCAATTTTTTGTCCTATTTTTTGTTTAAACCTATCTCATTTCAAACTTTTTAATCTTAAATTTATTAATTTGATTTAATTTTACTTCTAAAATGCTGTCTATAAAGAAGTACATTTACTTCTATAAAGAAGTACATTTACTTCTATAAAGACTTGGATGAAATAACCCAAACCCAATATAATAATAATAATAATAATAGTAATAATAAATAAGAGTGTTTTTTTTTCAGATACTTTATTTATTAATTAAAAAATAAAATATTATTAATCACCAAAATAATTTTGTTAGCTATTTTTGTTTTTTTCTGGCAGCATTTTGTAGAAGCGGACTGGTTTTGAGGTAAAATATTGACTGAAGTCTTTTTTCTACTTTCTCCAAGTTGTAGTTACTTTTTTTCAATTGAGGAAGTGCTGCATGGATCTAAACAAATCAGATGAATAAACTGGCTTAGATAAGACTTGCTAGTTTATTAGTTTTTGTAAAATGTGACCTAATGTTTTCATGTAAAAGAATCACTTCTCGCTCTCCTTTAGCTTGGCTCAAACGAATCAATTATTGTTATTTGATATCCTTCTATTCCCACCAAACCCAAAGCATGACCTATTTCACATGAATTTCATTTTTTTTAAATACTGTACGGAATGCAACTGTATCATTTAATTGTCTCAAGTTAAACAAGGAGGATAGTTGGAAGGTAGTTGACTTTCTCATCTATCATAAAAAACAATCCTCACATCTATTATTGAAAAAAGACAATTTTTTCTTTTTCTTTGGTTTTATTTTGTGTACAGTGACTAATAAATTGTCTTAAAATTTTAGAGAAAAAAAAACACCCAAAACTTGAATTAATCTAATTAAATGTTTGTTTTTTAAATAAATAAAATATTTTAGTCAAATTAGTTTTAAATTAAAAGAATAAATTTGCTTTTTCAATAAAAAAAAATGATTATTTTAAATAATTTGAAGGATAAATGAAAGCGAAGCAGAAAAGCTAGTCGAAGAGATAGCAAGGATAACATCGAGCCCAGCCGGTTCGCTTGCCAATGTCAAGTAACCATTCTCATGAGAAAAATAAATTTTTTTTTTTACTTTAAAATTTTAGAGTTGATGACAATCTAGTTGTCTTTAAAGTGGAGCCGCCAAACGAGCCCAAAAACTTGCTCAAAAAAATCAGTAAGTATCGATTTTTGAACTAGAGAGAGAGGAAAAGCCATTTCATGACAAAATGAATCCTGAACAATCTTCAAATAATTAAATTAGCAAAATTTAATTAAAAATTGATATTTCGATTGATTGAACAAGCCAAATAGAGCTTAGTATACCTTAGAATTTAGACTAAGCGGCATGTCTTTGTATACTGAACAAAAAAAAAAAAAACTAGAAAAATTTAAATTATTAATTAATATTAGTCTAAATTATTAATGCTAATTTTATTTTATTAAATTAGCAATCGGGCAATATTTAAGCGCATTTTTATTTCATTTTGATTTTTATCAACAAAAATATTTAAAAAAAAAAAAAAGATTAGATTAATTACAGTTAAAGGTAATTGGCATTAGTGAATTTATAATATTTAATGACATTTATTGATTAAATTAAGGCTTTTTTATTTTTTTTAAATTGTTGATTTTTTACTTTTTATTTAAGTCAAATATCAAGTGAATATTGAAAAAAATAGCGGAGTGAATATTGTGTCATGTGGCATGGGCAAACAAGTAAGTGGCAATTAATTTATTTTCTAATAAAAAATTCAAATATCATTTAAAATAACAATAAGCAGAACAAAAAAATATTAATTTCAAAAGCAATAAATAAATCACTTGAAAGCAATTGTTCTATTCTAAATTGATTTTTATTTATTTCTAAAAGCTTTAGGCAAAAGAAATATGCAAAAAAAAATTCTGCTAGTTATTTTAGAGCCAATATTTGGTGGCCAAGGTGTCGCTCTTCTTAATTAGACTTTTCACAAAATCTGTTCTTAAAAAAAGGATTTAATAATGCATATTTTTTTGCATGGTTTATAATCGAGACGGCATCCCAAGCGAAATATATAAAAAGACTATTGACAATATAATTAGTTTTATTTACTCCTAAGTAGTTTTTTTTTTTTTTCGATAATAGCTCGCTTAAGATAAGCCGTAACAAAAAAATTTAATTAAAAATTTACAAGCAGAAAAAATTTATTGATTTTTTGTTACTGCTGTCTTTCTCTCTCTCTGTGTCTTTGTCTCTTTATATCTTAAATTTCTCATTAATCTCAGGTAACAAAAAAAATCCCACTTAAAACGATGCTTATTAGTGTCTAAAATCCTAATTTTTTGTTTTGTGAAGAATCATCGCTATGTGGTCGAAGGCAGGCATTTGTTTAATATCGACACCAAGGCTCATTCATTTGCGATTCTGGCGGGAGTTTTGTGCGCACTGACAGCAGTTGTTCTGATTGTATTGGCCTTGGTATTTTGCTACAAGCGCAAGGAGTACTTGGCCCAAAAGCTGATTGCAAATGTGGGATTTTCAAAGTCATCAGATGCCGAACAGCTCGTCGAAAGAGAAAAGGCTTCGACGGGCTGTTCGCTTTTGTCATTTTTTAGGACAAAAAAAAAGTCTACTCAGTCGGATGTGAAGGATGGATTGCCAAGACAGGACTACCAAGAGCTGTGCCGCCAGCGCATGCAGAACAAGAGCCAAGTGTGCACGACCATGAACGAGTCGGCCAGCCAGAACAGCGTGAACAGTCCTAATTTGAAGAGCGAGTCCTCTCGCAGCTCGACATCGTCCTGGTCCGAGGAGCCGCTCAGCAGCTTCAACATTGACATTACAACTGGTCACGTGATTTTGTCTTACATGGAACAGCATTTGAACGACAAAAATCGTTTAAACAAAGACTGGGACTATTTGGCCAGCTACACTGCTGAGCCAAACAACACCGAAATGGCAACATTGGCCGACAACATGACTAAGAACAGATACAGCAATATTTTACCTTGTAAGTACATTTAAGACTTTAATTATGTAAGAAAAAAAAATCAATTAGCTGCTT
This sequence comes from Brachionus sp. 'Tiscar', assembly GCA_006352455.1. NCBI lineage: Eukaryota > Metazoa > Rotifera > Eurotatoria > Ploima > Brachionidae > Brachionus > Brachionus sp. 'Tiscar'. Next base: position 9,090 of record VANL01000935.1, read on the forward strand.
ATTTTTTTTTTTTTAATTAGAAAGTTAATTGGATTATAGGAATAAAAATCGATTACATAGAAAATAAGAGGTCTTAAAAGAATTAAAAAAAATAATTAAATTATGAACGTAGTAAATGAAACAATCAGTTTGCTAAATAGCTCGATACACAGTAATCTCTATTTAAAAGCCTTACTGGCTGTCCATCAGTTAAGTGTTTAAGGTAGATGTTGCGATAAAATAAACAGCACCAGCCATGACGCTTGAAAATGAAAGTCTACTGAGCAGAATAGTGGGATATTCATTGAGAAACACAATAATTCTATTAAAAAAAATGGGTAAAATATCCTAAGCTAAGCTGGTATATTCAGTATGTACAGCTTATCTAAGGATTCTGAAGAATACATGTGATATGATGTTTGAATGTACTATATTTTCTTTTTATTAGATTCAGAGTAAGTCACAGGTCTCAAGTCAAGTCAAGTCCGAGCTTGAGACTTTTAAAAAATTCTGGTCTATGTTTATGACACAGAGATGATTGCATCGAGTTGATCATCTATAACGCAATTATTACCCATTTGAAACAAGCCTCCCACTTTTTAATTAAAAGGGGTTTTAAACATGCGGCCCGTATTACACAGACATTTGTAAGATTTATTGTCTCTCAGCAGATCTGCTGATACTATATCAATAAAAGTGATATAATCCGCCTTTTATAATCCTGTTCTATAATCAAATGAATCCTGTGGACCAAAAGTTAGTTAACTAAACCAGTGATGCCGACAAAACTGTCGCTATAACACAGGCAGTGTACCATGGTGGATGTCCTGTTCTAAATTATAACTTTATAGCTCATTTTTAATATGATAGTGTCTCAGCCAGACTGACTCCCTTTTTCAACCCTTTATTGTTTGATTCTTTGCTCTTTATGTTGCTTAATTTAACTAATTGATTGACCGATTAGTGAATCAGAGACACAGATTAATTTAGAGAGATGAGCTCTCAAGGTAATTCCGAAGCAAGGCTTCATACAACCTACCTTTATTTGTGTGTGTGTGTGTGTGTGTGTGTGTGTGAAGAGGAGGGAGGTCAAGGATAAGACGAAGATATGTATAAAAACTAAATTAAATTTAACTAAAATCTACATTCCATAAAGTACGGAAAATGAAAATTATTTTTTTTTTGACAGTTGACAATTATAAATTGAATATTTTGGATTAAATAAGCTAAATTACTAATCTAAGGCTTCTGAAGAATACCTAATATTGGAGTAGGTCTGGGGATACCTTTACAAAATTAGCCTTCGTTTATTTGTGGAGTTATGTTGTAAGATTTTACAAGATCTATTATAAGAGGATTTGATCTAAGAGCTCTGGTGAGATAGTTGTTGGCGATTTTTTTGCATCTTTCCTGAATAGATTCTAAATTAAACTGGTTCAGCATTTTACTATTGAAGAGGAGAGATGATGACCTTGAGATTGTTCTAAGAGCTTTCGTTTGGATAGACTCTATTGCTTTTTTATTGGATCCGCAGCTGCCTAGAGTGATAGATGGGCTGTATTCGAGAATGGATCTGATGAGTGCTTTGTATGTGATCAGAAAAAGTTTAGTGTTTAAACCCCATTTCTTACCTTTTAGATGCTTTTTACTCTGGATTGAGCCCTATGTTTAAGGTTATTAATATGTTGTGTAAAAGAAAGAGATCTATCCATCGTGATGTCTAGTAATTTAGGGTTTTGTTCGTAAGGGATCGGCTCATTTCCAAATTTGAGCGAGGCTTTTTCCTGCAGTTAGTGAATTAGCCGTTTGAATCAGCTATTTATACCCATGTTATTATTTAAAAAAGAGCCGTTAAAAAAATCCCTTTTTTCTCGTAAAGGGAGAAATGCGAAGGGGATTGGGAAAGTGTAGTTGACTATTTAGCCAATAAAATTAGATCTATGTAAGTAATCAATTAATTTTTGACTCTAGGAGAGTCTTTACTTTCATATCTTACCATAACCCTTTAATAATTAACATAATTCAAAAACTGATAAAAAAAAGACATATTCTATGAACAAAAAGTTAACAATATGATGAAAAAAAAAAAAATTCCACTTTAATTAAAATGTCAAGATAAGCAATTTTGATTTATTTATTAATTTTGAGAATTTGAAACAATGCTTATAAAATAAATTTCAGAATAAATTCTATTTTTTTTATAATAATAAAAAAATTTTTTTTTTGTTTAATTTAATTTATTTACAAGATGATCATACAAGAGTTAAATTGATTGAGAGCAAAGAAAATAACGATTACATAAATGCCAGTTTTGTAATTGATGATGATCCGAAGCATGCTGCTTACATAGCCACACAAGGCCCGTTGATTCACACCAGTGGCGATTTTTGGCAAATGGTATGGGAGCAAAAAAGCGTGGTGATTGTGAGCCTGTGTCGCACAGTCGAGTACGGCAGTCTAAAGTGTAATCAATACTGGCCGAGCAACGGCTACGAACTCTTTGACAAGTTTGAAATTCATCTAGTTTCGGAGCATGTTTGGTGCGAGGACTATTTGGTGAGAAATTTTTTCTTGAAAAATTTGGACAACAATCAAACTAGAACAATAACTCAATTTCACTTTTTGACTTGGCCAGAGAACGCCACTCCATCAAGTATCAAGTCATTGCTTGATTTTAGAAGGTTTGTGCTTTAAACAAAAACAAATTAGAAATAAATAATTGTTTGCTCACACTTGTTTCGAACAGCTTTTGTGATTTTGTAATTTAGCTATTAACAATTGCATAGTCACAAAAGCGATTCGAAGCGTGTGTGTGTGTGTGCCGCCCAATGACACTAGTTCAATAATTCATCATCAAACTCTATTTTTTTTTGTTCAGAAAGGTTAATAAGTCTTTCAAGAGCAAGTCAAGTCCTTTGATTGTGCATTGCAAGTAAAATTGACTTATTAATTAATTAGAATGGAAAAGTAAAATTTTATTGTGTTTTGTTAGTGATGGCATTGGACGCACTGGCACTTACATATTGATTGACATGATTTTGAACAAGATTCAGCGCGGCGCCAAAGAAATTGACCTGGCCGCAGCTTTGGAATTTTTGCGAGACCAGCGTCCAGGCATGGTCAAGAACAAGGCTCAGTTCGAATTTACTTTTGCTATTGTAATTGAAGAAATTCAAAATATACTTAAAGCTTTGACACAATAAATGTATTTTGTGATCTTTTTTTTTTTTTTGTATTTTTTTTAATTGTCTGTAATTGATTAAATGATTAACATATTTATTGATTAAAAATTTTTTTTATGTGATTTTTAATAAGAAAATTTTTAGATGAATTATTAAATAAAGCAATACAAGAAATTTAAATTTTTTATTTATTGAATTTATTTACAAAAAACTGATAGCTTTTAAATTATCAGTTTTATTCAGTCTTTAATAAATAAACCAATGATAATATGCCTTTTTTTCCTTTACGTACTTCCTCTACTTTCGATATTGAGAATGTCATGCAGGAGCTAAACGAGGATCTGATTGAACGGAGACTAGAGAAATTAAATGGCAACAGATCAATGGGCACAAAAACGATGTCAGTGCCATTGACGATAAATTACGCAAAATTATTAGAGAAAGGAAAAATCCCAAAAGAGTGAAAAAGATAAGAGAGCAATGCTACAGAAAGATCTTGATGCAGGATGTCAATGGATAGAAGAGATTTGGTGTATGGGACTGTGAGCAAACAAATGTAAAGTAATGCATTTCGGCAGACTAAATGAACGGCATTAATATACACAAAAAAGCAACAGGAATGTTATACTAGCGACCACAGAGTGTAAAAGTGATCTTGGAGTGATGGTTTCATCAGATTTAGATTAAGTGGACCAGCCAAGTGAAAATGCTTGTGCCAAAGCGAGTAGGGTACTTGGAGTGCTAAAGCGAACCTTTAAAAGTAGAGAGGAAAGACTGTGTGTAAGATTGTATATATCCACTGTATTGTATATAACCATCTAGGTTACGCAGTGCAGGTCTGGAATCCAAGTATAAAAAGGGATGTGAATGCGTTGTATAGGGTGCAAGAGAGGGCAACAAAAATACCCTTGCCTGTAAGAAACATGTCGCATGAAATGAGGCTGACGAAATTAGGACTGACAAAGCTGAGTGAAAGATGAGTGAGAGGGAACTTGATTGAAATGTACAAATTAGTGAATGGAATAGAAAAGGTAAGCTTGGTCAAGAATCTAGTGAATAAATCAGAAAACAAGGGACCAGCCGGGGCGTTAAGAGGAAATAGCATCAGAATCCAGAGAGAGAGTTTCCCAGCTCAAATTAGAAACGATTTTGCGGCTGCAGTAAGTGCCAGACATGTATTTTTCTCAAATAGAGTAGTTCCGCATTGGAATAAGTTGCCAGAAAATGTGGTGAAATCCAAGTCAACCGCTAATTTTAAAATGGCTCTAGATAAGTTCAATGGAATCGGCTGCTACAGCTCTACACGGCCTTTAGGCGGTGATGGGCTCAGACAATCTACATGTTAGGTGTCGCAGCAAGAACTACTACTACTACTATAAAAGTTAAAAATGTTTCTCTTTTAAAATCTTTTTATTTCTCTAATGTAAGCGGTTTAATACAAAACCGGTATCCCATCTATATTTGTATTTATTTTCATTTTTCTTTTGATTCAGACAAAAAAGCCAATTATTGATTGTCATTTGTTTGATAGACCAAAGAAAAATTTTCCAAAATAATTGGCAATTTTACAATTTAAAAGATAACTAAGACTCTAAAAACTAAAATTTTTGATGTATTTTTTAAGGATAGGATTATTTAAAGAAAATATTTGTCTAAAATTGTAAAATTTTTAATCTTAAAAGGCAAATATATTGTTTAAAAATTTCAAAATTGAAAGTTTAAATTTAAAAATAATGAGATATAGATCATAGATTTTAAAAATTTGTCCTTTTTATATTTTTTTATTTATAGCTTTAGGATAAAAAAATTACTATATACTTACAGCTCTTAATATTTATTATTCTTTAACTATATTATCCAATTTTTAAGAGATTTTTTTTGACAAACATCTTTTCGACTAGATTTTAAACTTATGTTTAAAAAATTTTGCTGAATTTTTTTTATAAAATAAATGTATAAATACGATACCCAAAAATCTTTTATATTATAGGATTAGAGTTTATTGTTTATTAAAACTTGTAAATCATAAGATGATTCATAAGCTATAACATCAAAAAGATCTAATATTTGAATAAAATCTTGTTTTTTTCTAAGTAATCTTTTTCTTTATTTTAATTAAAGTGAAATTAAATAAATTTGAAATCAAAAGAGAGCTAAAAGCCTTAAATTGGTTTGAATAAATTTTTATTGACCCCCCAAATTTCTTAGAAATAATAATTCTATAATACATAAAAGGCATCTATTATTTCAATATTTTTTAAATATAGAATAGTGTTTATTAAGTCAAATAATTCATCAAACTCGCCAATTCTAGTTAAAGAATTATAATAACTAAAATCAACAAAATCCATATAATTTTTACCAGAGAAAAAGTGAAAAGATTTTTATTTTCTTTTAATTATATTTTCATGTGTTAAGAATAATTCAATATTTGAACAATTCAAGAAATTATTAATGCTTTGAAAAATCGAAGTTAAATAGCAATGTATTATCTTAAAGATCATATCTATATTTAAGAAATAAAGATTTAATTTTTAATTTTTGAAAAGATCAGATCGAAAATCAATAAATTTTTTTGATTTAATAAATTAATTAAAAAAAAAAAACTGAAAATTTTATTCAAATCTTAATTCAAATTCCTAAATTTTAAATTTACTACAATTCTATTTATTAATTTATTAAATCAAGAAAAAAGCTTGCCAAGTTTTAAAAAAATTTTAATCAAGAATTAATTTTTATTTCTCTTTTTTGATGGTTTTAAATTTTAAATTTCAAAATTATTATAATTATTCTGACTTTAGGGAAATAAAATATAAACTGAAAGAGCTAAATCATACGAACGAAAACTTAACATATTTCAGAAACTATAATTATGATAAGCTCTTCACAGATAACTAATTGGTTTATAAAAATAAATTTTTAATAATATATAATAAATAAATTAATAAGTTTTATTAATTTAGAATTAAATTTAAAATTGATTAATAGGTAAATTGAAGATTATAATCAAATTAAAATGATCAAACATTAGTATACAAAAAAATTTTAAAATAATTTTTAGAATTTATTGAAGAAGCAGAGAATTTATTTTAGAATTTATTCATTGAATAATTATACATAATACTTGAGTATTATTTCACATGTTATGCTACACATGAAAATGTATCTACATTATATTATTCAATTAAAAAATTCATAAAAATTATAAAAAAATAATTTTTGATCTTAAACATTAATTTTCCATAAATAAACGTATTTTCTTGCTTAAATTTTCTCAATCAAAGCTTTAGTTTATTTAAATCACTAATCACAGTTCAAAAATAGTTTTTATTTAATAGATAGATTTTGATAAAATTCTTAAAATTATAGATGAAATAGCTTGAAAATTTTACAATTGTTTTAAATTTCTGGGAATGATACCTATTGAATTTCAAAATATTTTCTTACTTAAAAGAGCTCACCTAAGATCCTTTTATTTAAATCGAGCTTACACTGGTTTTGCTTCTAAATCAAAATATAAAATATTAAACATAAACTAATATGAATGAAAATACAAATTTTTAATAATTTATTTGAAAGAAAACAAAAAAATATTTTTTTAAAAACAATTTAAAATGACTTTACTAAATTTTTAAAATATTTTTTAAGTCTTAGAGATTTACCTGTAATACTTTTATTTATTTTAGACGTTTTTAATTGTAAGTTCTAAAATTTATATAAGCTCAAAAGACCATCAGTTAGTAATAACAATTATAGATATTTATCTACATAATTGACAGAGTTTTTAAAAAATATATGTTTTAAAAAAGTCAATTTCATTTATCGTTATAATTTTTTTTTTAAATAACTTTAATTTAAATTACTAAATCCATATGTAATTTGGTCAAAATTAAATTTTCAATCTCTATTATTTATAAAAAAAAAATCTAAAACCAATCAAATACACCGGGGAGTGGAAAAATTTAAAAAAGAGTAAAATTAAACCAAAAGTTATTAGCATATTATTCAATAAACAAAAATTTTCAAAAAAAAATCATATTTTTATTTTTTTAAAACAATCTACTAAGTCTAAAAAACACTAAATTTCTACCAGTTTATAATTTTGAAAAGTCATATTCTCCTTTTCCATTTCCAAGATCTTTTGCAACGCCACAAACTTTAAAATATGAGCCGGAAAATAGCTTGCTTTCAACAGGAATTGGAGATGGTTGAGTACAATCATTGTAAGGAGGATAAAGATCTAATGATAGCCTTTCGCCTTTAGAGGCCTTGACTGATGATCCACATGATCGAAAAATAGCGCCACCGGGCTTTCCGTTTTTATCATAAACTTCAATTGCTCTTACACAAACATCGGCTCCCTCCGGGCATGTGATCACCTTTACTGTACTTGCATTAAATGAGTCTTCGTGGCAATTTCTATCACCAGCAGTACTGGAACATGAATAACAATCTAAACAATTGCTTTTACTTATGTAGATAAAAATCAAAGCTACTCCAAATATTATTGATTTGACCATTTTATTATTAATATATATATATGAATAAAGTTTCTAAAAAATTGGTTAAATATAAAAATTAACTTTATAAGAACTTATTCATAAGTATTTTATTTCATTAGAACTTGTTTTGAATAAATAAAAAATATACGAATGCAGAATTAAAATTTTTATTTTTTGTCTGAATAAATTCAGCTTTCTGTAGAACTTTTTTTAATGGAAAATTAAAACTAAAATATATTAGAGTCAAAATTTAAAAAAAATCCTATTTTATAGGGATAAGCTATGAAAATTTAATAATAAAAATTAAATCTAAAAAATTATTTGTTTAATTCAACCTAAAAAATGAAAGATATATGCAAATAATCTTGGTCTAGAATAATTGTAAAAATCAAAATATATTTTTGAAAATTTCATCTGAAACAAACTGAAAATATATTTCTAAGAATTACACAATTTTTGCCGAAATAATCAAAATATGCATCTTATTTATAAGGCTTGAATTCAAGTAGTTTTTTTTAAATTTACTTTTTCGTGTTGAGATATTTACTCATATATTGAAATTTTCAAATTCTTGTTAATTATGTAGTTATTAAATCAAATAACGAAAGTAAAAAAGAAACGAAAAGAAAAATAAAGAAAAAATTAAATATTTCATTATTGGCCAACAAAAAAAAATAGAATACTCAGTGGAGGACTTTTCTATTCAGCTCTGAATTCTTTCAAAGGATATTAAACTTGTGATTTTTATATTTTTTAAAAAAGAAAAATTTGGCTTGCGTGTCATAAAATCTTGAATTGGGTTATATAACTGATTTGAATAATCCAGAGAATTTTCGACAAAGCGAGGCCAAACTCTAATAATTGCATATTTACTCTTTTATTTAAAAATCGATTTTCGGATTTATGTCTCAGTTACCCTGGGAAACATTCTTTTGCAAAAAATAAAAAGGAAAAAATTCAAAACAAAAAAATTTTAAATTTTAGAAGCTTATAAAATACAATTGAAAGCACAATATTTCAACAAAAAAAAAGGAACCACTCTCGGGGAGAAAAATTATTTTTTTTTGATAATAATTTCATTTTAAGCTTGTTAATCAAAAAAAAAATATTCAAATTATTACATTTTTATATTTTTAAATTTCAAAATTAGCTATTAAAAATTATTGCTTTGAAATAAAATAGATTTTTTTGTTTTAGCTCAACAAAAAAGAGTTAAATTACTTTAAATTTTTAAAAAATAAAAAGAATTTCAACATTAAAAGCTTAACAATTATCAAAAATTAAACTCTTATTTAAAATGCTTTATAAATTGAGTGAAAATGGTGTTTTGATAATTTAAACAGAATTTTAATTATTTTTAAATAAAAAAAAATTAGACTTTAAATTTAATTTTATCATCTTTGTATTTTTGATTAAAATTAATTTGCTTTTTATTTTTTTAACCTGAGCATAATAATAAAAAATTACAAAAAGGTATAGAAATTTATTTGACATAATATTGTGAAATCGACTACAAGATCCAATAATTTAAAGTGTTCATTATTTTTGCTATGCTCAAAATTTTTTCTTGTTTTCGTCATCGTTTCATACTTTTATATTACACAAATTGCTTCATACCTGAAATTTCAAAAATCTCAAATCTAGATAATTCACTGCTAAAATTAATGAAGAGATTAAATGGAAAAAAATGATATATAATATCTTGTATTTTTGGACAATCAATCAAATTTTTTTTAAATTAGATTCCTTTGCAATGTCAGAATCCAATTTTACCTCGGATGAGACAACTTTTCTGACAGAGTTTACTGAAAATTCAGTAGCTACAACAGAAAATATGCAATTATCAACCGAGCCGAGTACGATGACAGTTTTTACAACTGATCCTCAAGTCACAGACTTTATAAATTCAACGTTAATACAAAATCAAACCGAAAGTTTAATTACAACTATTTTTCAAACCAAAGAACCATCCACTTCTCAGTCAGTCTTTCCTGATATTACTTCTACTACAGCTACTTCGTTTTCATCAACAACAACCGTTGAGAACAATACTGCTAGAGTTGTTGGTATACTGGTTACTTTTGGTTGCATTGGAATTATAATAGTTCTTGGGTTTTTGTTTTATGTATGGCGAAAGACAAAACTTGAAGAGAATAAGTATATAACATTGGCCGATCGCTTGAATACTCACTCTTCTAGGGCGCCATCGCCAAATACAACAAACATGAATGAAGATTTATTTGTCAATAACTTGGGCAACGAGACTGTTTTTTCAAATCCGGCCTTTAATCTACAGGAACGTCCTGGTAGAGATGAAAATTTTAAGTTTGACTTTGATGATATTAATATTGACAAAACAAATAATGAATCTAATTTATAAATTTTTTAATTACAATAAAAAAATTACTTAAATCTGGCGTTTGACTCGTATTTTGGTAGGCAAAGAAAAAAAACCGAATATAAATTTAAGAAAAAATTTGTTTAATAGATGTTGAATATTAAATTTTTTGAATTTAGATATTTTATTTTTATAAATACTGATACTATTTGTAAATTTTAATTTATTTCATACCTTTAAAAAACAAGTTGAATTATTTTGATAGAATTTTCCAATAAATAAAATTTAAATTTTATTAACTCAATAATTAAAAATAAAAGTTTAAGGTAAATTTAACTTTAGATAAGCTACGAGCTCCGTATGTTAATATTTTAAATAAAAACTTGGGTTTATTTTTTTAATTTAAAATTTTTTATTTTTAAAGCTAATTTTAAATAAAGCCTTTAGTGGTTGCTTTACAATCTTCAAAAATTTTACTTCACCAAACCTAAAAAAATTAATTCTTATTTAAATTATATTAAATTTAAATTTTTTAGAATTAAATATCCTCAATGTCAATTTTAGAATCATTTAAAACTAACTCTAAAAAAAATTTAAGATACATAATTATTATTTTAATTTTTTTAAATCTTAATTAATTAAATTATTAATGATAAAAATAATAATAAGCTAGATCAAGCAGGCTTGCGGAGACGACTTGCTAAGGTAGCCGTCTATTGAAGCTGCTTTACAGTGACCAAAGTAAATAGGTTGGTGTGTGGCTCTCTTAGACATTGGAGAGGAGACGGCGCTGCTGTCCCGGTTGTTGTATATGAATAAAGACCTAGTTACATAGGGGATTCGAGATCCGATGTCCGCTTAAAAACTTCCATGCGTCGAGGCTGTTCTTGATCTGGTTTATAGTAGAAGCACTGATTACTGTCTCGAAAGGCTGTTCCACTCTCTGATGACACGAATTGTGAAGAAATTTTAATTAAAAAAAAACACATTTTTTTTGCATTATTTATTTTTAAAAAAATTTAACGATTCATTAAAAGTTATAACTCTTCTCTGTGCTGGGACCTTGACGTGGTGGAAGAGCTTGAGTCTTGTCGAAAGTCTTAGATCTAGTCGAACG